>MIQA02012449.1:0-61156 GCA_001887855.2 Sclerospora graminicola | reverse complement strand
CTGCGCGTCGACCCAAAGAAGACAGATGCTATCGCAACGTTCCAAGCGCCGACGTGTCGCAAAGAGTTGCTGAGTTTTTTGGGACTAGCTGGGTATTACCGTCGATTCATCTGCAATTTTGCACGGATATCACGTCCGCTTGGAGATTTAACCAAGCAAGATACTCAATGGAACTGGGGGGAAGATCGGCAAAAGCGTTTAACGCATTAAAACTCGCACTTCAACAGTCACCGACCTTGAAGTTGCCGGACTTTACTCACCCGTTCATCGTAACAACGGATGCTTCTGGGTTTTGCATGGGTGGTGTTCTTTCGCAACGTATCAACGACAACGACCACGCCATTGCGTTTTATTCAAAACATTTTGGCCCCCATGAATTAAAATGGCCAGCCCACGAGAAAGAGCTGTTGGCCATCAAGACTGCGTTAGAAAAATGGTGTCCGTATCTCCATGGAAGACACCTTTCAGTCTATACCGACAATTCTGCGTGCAAGTGGATGCTCCATCATCCAAAGGTGGCTCCCAAGATGGCACGTATGTTGACGTTCTTTTCCCAGTTTGACTTTGTCTTACATCATGTTTAAGGACGGACCAATGTCGTGGCTGACGCATTATCTCGTCCAGCAGCGTCTGGAGAGAATTCCGACGAAGCCACTGTGCAAGCTCCCGATATGTCGCACGTCGTCCATGACTGTACCGATGACTGCAATCAAGACTTCAATCTTTTGGACAGGCACATGGTTCACTCTGCCCTCATTCAAAACATTCCGATGGAAGTCTCCCATCTATTACTCGACAATGTGGACTTGCGGGGAGAGAGTCGTCCGATAGGGGTCGCTCAGGAGCAAATCCACAACGCCGAGTTTCACGTTGTGCGCGCACATCTCAGTGATGAAGTGCAAAAAGCGATTCAGCAAGGATATCTTAAAAAAAACATTTGGAATACCAAACAGTCGAATGACAATTTCATAATCGACAAAGGTCTTATATACCTGAAACAAGATGATACAATGCAACAAATATGCATTCCAGACATGCCGGAACTAAAGACAAAGATTTTATACTAATTCCATGACGCAGCTACAGCAGCACATCCTGGAGTGCGCAGAACGTACATGAAGTTGAAGCAATGGTACTACTGGCCGAAGATACTTAAGACAGTACAAAAGTACGTCGAGACATTTGAAACATGTGCTCGATGGAAGTCAAACAGCCAGCGAAAGAAAGGATTAATGATTCCTATCCCCATTCCGGAGGAATGCTGGGAAGTAGTGACAATGGACTTTATTACTGGACTTCCCGTCGGAAGGGTATGACGCTATTTGCGTCATCGTAGACAAGTTGTCAAAAAGACCGATTTATGCACCAACATACGACGGCAGATTCGAAAGACACCGCAAAGTTATTTTTCGACGCCGTAGTCCGTCATCATGGACTGCCGAAGGTTATAATCGGTGATAGTGATCCGAAGTTCACAGCAAACTTCTGGAAATGTCTCATGAATATAGTCAAACTAAGCATGACGACCGCTCATAGGGCGCAAGCAGATGGGTAAACAGAACGCCAAAACTTGGTTTTAGAAGACGCTTTACGCTGTCTGGTATTGTACAGTGGAGAGAATTGGGCCAAGCTACTTGGTACTGTAGAGTACGCGCACGCCACCCCAGTGAACGCGTCTACTAAGCTCACCCCGTTTGAGATCGATACCGGAAGAAAAGTATCCAATCTGATTTCTCACGAATACAGATACTACGATGGTCTGGATCCACAACCCATCTCAGAGTTCGCCTCGAAGTTCGCCAAAGATCGTCAAGATCTAGTGCGTAAGGCACGAGAAAACCTAGAACAAGCCCAGGAAAGGCAAAATAAGTATTACGATTCAAAAAGAACAAGCTTCACCTTTAACGTCGGTGGTCCAATTCTTGAAAGGACAGAAAGGTCGTTAGAATTTGCAGGTAAAATGGAAGCATTTTTTAAACCATATCCCCTCCATAAAAGCAGAAGCTTTGGCCTAACAACGTTCCTTAATTGATTACTTGATAGCCCTCGCAGCTCTTAGTTGAACTGCAAAAGCTAAAGCCGAAGTTAAAGAGCCTTGTTTATCTACTTTGGTCTTAGCTTTTGCACTTTTGATGACTTCACCCCTTAAGTGAATGCCTGGTAAGCTTTTTTAAAAATTAGGTCAATGCTGGTAAGATATTGTCAGATTTTGAAATCGCTGCACTACCTTTTGATGCAGAGACGGTTAAAGATGACGGTGCACGTCACATAGATATGACTTCATTCTTTATGGTACATTTTATCTAAGGTATGGTACAGGGGGGGGTGCATGCAGCAAAAAGGGGGTGTGCTCCTAGTGGCTCAATAAACAGTGTTTATGAAAGGGAGTATTATTAAAAACACATTTCTCACTCTCCGCACTGCGTAACGCGTGTCTGTAGTCGGTAGCGAAGACTTTGAAAGTGCCAAGATTTCTGCAGCTAAGGAAGCAAAAATTGGATTAGCATGTAGCGATAGTGATTTTCCTATTTAAGTTTATCCGCATAGGAACGCCAAATAGGCTCGACAAAGAAACGGATCCAGATATGGAGCAAGATGCCGATCGAAAACTTCTCTTACCAAACTCGCTAATAAAATTTCTACATAGTACTAGTAGATAATAATATAATGGACTAAAATAGACTACGGTACACACAAAGTTTATCAACAAAATCGCGTCGACAAGGTCGCGGAATTTACCACCAAACTCCAATGTCGCATTACCCTCTACGCCTCGGATTCAGTCTACTTAATCGTTTTTATGGGCTTGCGAGACCTCATTGCAACATTCGTTTGTTCAGCGACACGGAGTTTCAAGTCATTGGGAATGGCTAGTTCATGCTGATGCGAGGCTTCTAGCCACTCGTCTTTGTAAGTTACCGCCGTTCATGGCTGTGGTATTGCTTGCTAGTGAGAGAATCAAGTATGACTTGTTGAATGAAAACTATTTACTGCTTGATTTAAGAAAACAAGGTATTCGTAGATGCGCCAGACCTGGTGACGTACGCCGAGGTAATAAGTTACGATTAATTCTGCTTGGCTCCTCTTCGAAAAATGAAGTTTGCAGCTATTAATGATGTCTTGAAGAGAAAATGCGCGACATGTAGTGCGCTGTGCCCGCGCAGCCATTGGAGCTAGAGCAATTGACACCAATAGTTGTCCAGTTTGTATCAAAGGTGCGTATTTTAACCGGGTCCACCACTTTGGTGACAAAAACACCAATTTGAAGTGGCGGAAATTGATCGAATGCCGAAAAACATGTGCATGAAACGCAACCTACGCGAGAAACATCATGTTAAATACGACGGACGTGTGCAATAATACCGAATATTCCTAGAAGGAGCGGGTTGCAGTATTTTTCGGAGGAAGTTTATCCAAAAATCGCAATCCAAAACTCGACAAGAAGTATGCCAATCACATTCGTCACAGCTTTGGACTGGAAGGTTCTAAAAAGAGTTGTGCCTCAAAGTTGCAAGCAAACAATTTTCGGGTAGTTCTCCAAATCACAGACAGTACCACGGCTGTCCTTCAAGCATTGGCATTACAAGATGAGTCTGTCGCTGCAACCCTTGACCATGCAAAAATCGACCGCAGGTCACGGTCAAAGTGCATGTCGAACGCTCTTGTGTGAACCAAACCCATCAATGGCAAAGCTATTGCTTGAAACAGTATGTGCGAGCGATTCTAGTGGGATGATCATGCATCCAAACGCGTATCTGGACGCAAGCATGTCTACACTTGAGTAATCTGCAGATACATACATTAGTTCATTCGGCAGGTGAGTTGTTACACACTCCTTAGCGGGAGGGTGATGAGAGGTTTCATTTCACCCTGCACATTTTGACAGGACATAGTCCCGTCTGGGGCTATTATCCTCACATGCCGTTTTTCAGTCATTTGCACCAAAGCCATATGTCCTTTCATATTACGCGGGCTACTAACCAAACGCCATCTGTAATCACATCGTTCCAGCCGAACTTCCACTCGCGCTGTGTCTAACTGATATTAAAGAAAAATGTCGCCTGCCAGTGGATCGAAGCCGTCCCGCGGTTTACAGCTTCTCCATCTCGCGTCAGTGACGCCATCTATGTTTTTATTAATTATTGCATGAACGAGAAATTCCGGGAGCTGATGATGAGTTTTGACCACGACATAACGAGCTTTCAGCCAATCATGCCCGGTGTTTCCGTTCCTCAACGCCTTCATGGTGCTATCAACGATGACGAGAAAATGCGGATTGGTTTCTGGAACATGTTTGTCTCAGCGCCACGTAACACAGCAGCGTTTACTAAATGTCGAGCCGATCCTGGGCGAAATTGGCTATGTAGTACCCCCTCCCCGGCGGAACGGTGAGCAAGATTTCAAATGCATGCTTGAGCTACGGTTGACGACGAGTATCTTCGAAACCTTGCGCCTCTAACCGTTAGCGAGAAAGTGCGTTTATTGCACGTCATACATTCAAATTAGTAACTTAAGGAGTTCTTCGTTTGATGTCATGGTCAAAAACCATCAATCATGGGCTTTGTATCTCCTGAAGCAGTCATTAATAAAATAACTCGGATGGCGTCACTTGTGGAAATTGCAGTAGCGACCTTAGCGCTCCATACGCCTGTGCCGGACCTTCTGGCCTATATCGAATTTCTTCCCACGTTTATCCGCCATATGCTCTTTCAAAAATTGTCCAGCTTCCGTCTACGGGAGGTGGAGATGGCGTGGGAAGCTGCTGCAAAGGTTAAAGTGCAAAAACCGCGGGATGGCTTCGATTCACTGGCCGGCGACAAATTTTCGTTTGATCGAGAGACACAGCGCGAGTGGGAGGCTAGGTTGAAGGAACGATGTCATTACAATTGGCGTTTGTTAATTGATTCGTGGGACGTGGAAGGACGTACACGTAGCTGCAGACACGTGTTTTTGGAAAAGGAGTTCAAAAGAATGCTCGAACGGCGGACACAGCAACTAATAGGACATGTGGATGAAGTGATGGAATACCAGAAGCTATTTGTTGATGTCGTAAGAAAGCTTCGATTGGTCGGTGAATTTATCTGCAAAGACAACGCGGAGATACTCCTGGCGCTGCGATACCTCCAGAGTCTAGAAGTAGAGGACCCAGATCAGCTAAACTTTGGATGGGGGACCATGAAACGCCTTGTGAAAGAGAATCCTCATCTAACAGAGCTAAAATTCTCTCACGGCAGTCTAAGTGATAGTGGATTTGCTCATCTTTATACCACACTGGCAAAACCAACCCGTGCAGTGGATGAACGGCTGGACACATGCAGAATTACAGTGCTAGAGTTTTACTGGGTAGGCATTCAACCTAAAGGATATCGCATGTTGGTAGCGCTGGTGGAGGCGATGCCACAATTGTTGCAGCTGAACATGAGACGTTGCATCCAAAATTTTGACAAGAAGTTGCTCGTCAATGCAGCACTTCGTCTCCCAGCGTTGCAGCAACTTTGCTTAGAAGATAACATGGTAGAAGATGATGCAATGGTTGGGCTCTCAAGAATACGAAAACCGCTGGCTTTACGACACCTAGATCTCGATTTTAACGACGTGTCGGTCAAAACAATTGAAGCAATTTGCAAGCAAGTGAGGATGGCGTGCTCAATCTGGAACGTCTTGAGCTATCATACAACAAGAAAATCCGTCTCCCAGAAATACAAGCATTGACACCAATGCTAGCTTCTCCAGTTGCTGGATCGGCGTCGGTATTGAATCGCTTGGACTTAAGCAGATGCAATTTCGGTCTCGAGGGTCTCACCAGTTTGCTGCAGGCCCTGGCCCACAACAAGATACTCACGCACTTGAATATTGGCTACAATAAGTTTAACATTGGTTTTGGTGATGTCCTCGCGGATTTTCTGTTGACAAACTCTTCCGTCACGCACCTAAAAGCAGATTGTGTTAATCTGGAACAAGCTGGTGTATCTGCTCGGCTGTTGACAGCACTTGAAAGCAATCTTACTCTCACGTCACTATCGCTGGTGGGAAATCAGCTGCGTAGTGGTGGTGCTTCCGCAATTCTTGGAGCACTGATAAAACGAGCTCAAGTGAAGCCATTCGCGTTTGTTGACTTAAGCGATAATAAAATTGAGCTGGACGGGCTTAAGATGGTAGCAGACATCTTCGAAGGCTTCATCAATGCTATTGAGGTGACACAAGTCTATGGGATACGTTCTGCAGACAGTACAAATGGACGAGATGAAGTGGATGTCGCATCGTCTTCTAGGAAGCGCCAACGAGTTGATAGCTCTTATAAGGACCAAAGCCCTTCGTTGTCGCAGTGCGATAACGTCGTACTGATTGAAGAGCTGAATCTGCTATTTAATACGTTTAATCAGTACGGCGGCTATGAATGCACAGCGTTAATTCAGTCGATCCAATGCCGTGTAGGCCATCTACACTATTGCAAGATCTAAATGAAAATGTTTTCAAAGTGGATTGACAACAAAGATATTACATTGATTTGGCTAGGTTTGTAATCAAATTCTAAATGCTCCTAGAACATGTGCCTGCTGTATTTTCGAAAGAGCTGAAGGCAGCTGAACGTGGACAGATATTCGATAGAGGCAAGAAGATTTGGCACGGCGCTACGGTCGTCACTGTAATGTCGCCATCTGTGTTTTTTATTAGTGACTGCTCCAAGAATGATAGGAGATGATGATGGTTTTTGACCATGACATAAAATGAGATTTCAAATTGTTGAAAGTAACCACAACCTACCTCTACGTTACATGTATTTACACTGAAGGATTCGCATGAGATCAGCTTTCCTTTGATTTATCTCAATCTAAGTGGATCACTTTTTTAAAGCTTGTGGTGTGTTGCTACTAGTACTTCTATCTTTATGGAAATACAGTAGTATTACGTGGTTTCGTATGAGAGTCAAAGTGGCATAAAAAACTGTGGGGATACTTTCTCGTGTCGAGGATGTTTTCAGATTCACATGCAATCGGCTTAATATCTGCTACGATATTAGTTTCAGTGACTGAAACTGGTCTTGTCGGCGTTGAAGGTGTTTCGTCAGACCTACACACATTGCAACGTACCCAGGTCGTTGAAAGTACCCGGTCATGAACCGTAGTAAAACGATTGCAACAAAGACTCGGTAATAATAGCATAGACGGTATCCGCGCAATATTTTGACCAGATTGCGAAGATAGGAAATATTGTCACTGTATTTACTGAGGTTGGCGTTGAGGCATGCGTTTGAGCTAACCACAGTTGAGATAAATAACGAGACCCTGATGCGGTTGTTAAGAGCATGATGATTTCAAAAACACAGTGTAATACGTCAACGTTTGAATCGCAAACATCTGCTATTTCTTTTTGTTTTTTCGACAAATTTATTGCTTTGAAGTACGATAAATGTGTCGAATGAACTTTCTAAAAATGCGGCAAGACGCGTAAGCGCTTTATGCTCAGCATAAAAAACACTTTTTAGAGGATGCCCCGATCCCATTTTTTCTATGGTAATGTCTCGATGGCCAGGAAGCTCTTCAAATTTTGCAAATATTGGCTCAACTCGCTGGTTCCATTTTTGTTGAGAAATGTTCACATTAAAGCGCACCGGCGCCACCTTCTTATCCGTCATTACCCATAAACGACCCCCCTTCCCCGACATTACCCCAGTACAAAAACTTGTGAGCTCACGTAACGTGACCAGTGAGAGACGCACCCATACTTTGCTACACTGTTCCCCTCCAGCTCATCCACAAGATCGGGTAGTTCATCCAGTCTTTCTTTGACAATCCAGAGCAGCATACAGCTAACATCCAAGAAGTGTTATAGCAAAAAAATGAACTTGATCTAGCACACCGCAGCGGCCCTTTTCGCTTGTCCACTTTTAACGTTCATCAGGATGCCCGTCAGCACTGGAATAAATACCTCGCCCATGCCATAAGCAAACACAATGAGTGATGACACACGCCTAATAAGTTGCTATTTACTACGAGAATTAAACAACGGAGACAACGCACGAGAACAAGAGCGGATACACGGCATTTCAGTATGCACTCTCACTTCGGTTTACATTCTCAAGATCGCACCTCTACCTTTTTTTTATTGATGTCGTGGTAAAAAAACATCATCAGCTCCATGCTTCCTATAAAAAATCACGGATGGCGTCACTTGTGGAAATTGCAGTAGCGACCTTAGCGCTCATACGTCTGTGCCGGACCTTCTTGCCTATATCGAATATCTTCCCACGTTTATCCGCCATATGCTCTTTCAAAAATTGTCCAACTTCCGTCTAAGGAGGTGGAGATGGCGTGGGAAGCTGCTGCAAAGGTTGAAGTGCAACAACCGCGGGATGGCTTCGATCCACTGGCCGGCGACAAATTTTCGTTTGATCGAGAGACACAGCGCGAGTGGGAGGCTAGGTTGAAGCAACGATGTAATTACAATGGGAGTTTGTTAATTGATTCGTGGGACGTGGAAGGACGTACACGTATCTGCAGACACTTGTTTTGGGAAAAGGAGTTCGAAAACATGCTCAGACGGCGGACACAGCAACTAACAGGACATGTGGATGAATTGTTGGAATACCAGAAGTTATTTGTTGATGTCGTGCGAGAGCTTCGATTGGTCGGTGGATTTATCTGCAAAGACAATGTGGAAATACTCTTAGCGTTGCGATACCTCCAGAGTTTAGAAGTAGAGGAGCCATATCAGCAAAACGTTTGTTGGGAGACCATGAAACGCTTAGTGAAAGATAATCCTCATCTAACAGAGCTAAAATTATCTCACGGCAGCCTGAGTGATAATAGATTTGCTCATCTTTATACCACACTGGCAAAAACAAGAACAACCCGTGCAGTGGATGAACGGCTGGACACATGCAAAATTACAGTGCTAGAGTTTTACTTGATAGGCATTCAACCTAAAGGATATCTCATGTTGGTAGCGCTGGTGGGGGCGATGCCACAATTGTTGCAGCTGAGAGTGAAAAGTTGCTTGCAAAATTTTGACAAGACTAGGAGCAATTATACAGTAATAGAAAACATGGTTGGACACAGCGCCCCATACGCGTGTGCCAAATCTTCTTGACTATACCGAATATTCATCCGCCTTCAGCTGTTTCAAAACTACTACAGACACGTGTTCTGGGAGCATAAAGGATTTGATAGCAAACCTATCCAAATCAATGTAATGCCTTTGTTGTTTAAAAACATTTTCATTTAGACCTTGCAATAGTGTAGATGGCCTAAACGGCGTTGGATCGACTTAGTTAGCGCTGTGTATTCACAGCTGCCGTACAGATTAAACGTATTATCTTGCAGATACAGCTCTTCAATCAGTACGACGTAATCGCACTGCGGCAACGAAGAGCTTTGGTTCTTGTCAGAGCTATCAACTCGTTGGCGCTTCCTAGACGCAACATATACTTCATGTTGTCCATTTATACTGTCTGCAGAACGTATACTATTGACTTTCGTCATCCCAATAACATTAATGAAGCCTTCGAAGATGTCTGTTATCATCTTAAGCCCATCCAGCTCATTTTCGTTTTCACTATGTCAACAAACGCAAATGGCTTCACTTGAGCCCGTTTTATCAGTGCTCTAAGAATTGCGGAAGCACCACCACTACGCAGATGATTTTCCACCAGCGATAGTGACGTGACAGTAAGATTTCTTTCAAGTGCTGTCAACAGCCGAGCAGATACACCAGCTTGTTCCAGATTAACACGATCTGCTTTTAGGTGCGTGACGGAAGAGCAGAAAATCCGCGAGGACATCACCAAAACCAATGTTAAACTTAAACTTATTGTAGCCAATATTCAAGTGCGTGAGTATCTTGTTGTGGCCCAGGGCTACCAGCAAACTGGTGACACCCTCGAGACCAAAATTGCAGCTGCTTAAGTCCAGGTGAGTCAACATCGTCGCCGATCCAACAAGTGTAGAAGCTAGCATTGGGGTCAATGCGTGTATTGCTAGGACACGGATTTCTGTTTTGTATGATAGCTGAAGACGTTCCAGATTGAGCACACCATCCATGCTTGCTCGGCAGATTGCTTCAACAGTTTGAGTGACATGTAGGTATTATTGAGGTGGATGTGTCGTAGAGCTTGCTGTTTTCGTATTTTCGCGAGCCCAACAAATGCATTATCTTCTACCCAGTCAGTCCCTAAGAAGAGTTGCTGCATCGCTGGGAGACGAAGTGCTGCATTGATGAGCAGCTTCTTGTCAAATTTTGGAAGCAATTTTTCACTATCAGCTGCAAGAATTGTGGCATCGCACCCACCAGCGATATCTTTAGGTTGAATGTCTACCTGGGCAAACTCAAGCACTGTAATCCAGCATGTGTCCAGTCGTTTGTCCACATCACGGGTTGTTCTTTTTTCGCCTGTGTGGTATAAAGATGAGCAAATTCACTATCACTTATGCTGCTTTCAGCGAATTTTAGCTCTGGTTGGTGGGAATTCTCTTTCACTAAGCGTCTCATGGTCTGCCCAACAAAGGTTTTCCTCACACCCAATACATACTTTTAGACGCCGGAGGTATCGCAGCGCTAAGAGTATTTCCACATTGTCTTTGCAGATAAGTTCACCGAACAATGCAAGCTCTCTCGACATCAACAAATAGGTTTTGGTCTTCCATCAATTCGTCCTATCCAAAACGCCGCCGTTTTAGCCTCCCTAATAACTCATCTCCCCAAAACACGTGTCTCCAGTTATGTGTGGACGTCCATCCATATTGCGCAACGATTAAACAAACGCCAAGTCCAATCACATTGTTTCCCCAACCGAGCCTCCCACTCGCGCTGTGTCTCGCGGTCAAACAAAAAATTCTGTCGCATGCCAGTGGATCGAAGCTGTCCCGCGGTTTTTGCACTTCAAAACTTTGCTATAGCTTCCCACGCCACCTCCATCTCGCGTAGACGGAAGTTGGACAATTTTTTAAAATAATAATACCGGATAAACCTGGCGGATAAACGTGGGAAGATCTTTGATATAGGCAAGAAGCTCCGGTACAGGCGTATGGAGCGCTAAGGTCGCTACTGTAAGTTCCACCAGTGATGACATCCGTGTTGTTTTATTAATGACCGCTTCAAAGATGGGAGCGTCACTCACGGTGCTTGATGTACGTGACAAGTAAGACCCTAGAATGGTGTTTAGTGACTCCCATGACAGTTTTGAGAGTATAACGATGCCATGGTCAAAAGCCATCATCAGCTAAACTCTTAACGTCCTCTAATGCAAAGCGTCGGAAACCCTCTCGTTTGTTCTGATGCATATCGATGACACAAGCTCCACAAAGTTGTTACCAAATAGTTTTTCTTCAAACTTAGCATCAGTAGATTTGTGATTGAATGGAAGGATGATGACAGCTCCATAGGTTGGCCAATAATGCCTTCAAATTTCGAAGACATCCATTTCTCGACGGCAACGTCCGTAACTATACATCCTACTTGCTAAGATCTAGAGCGTCTCCAAGTTCCAAAGCGCCAGTGGCAGTTGACGCAAGTGGTTGTGGTGCATTTTCATGATATCTAAGCGTTACTACTTGATTCGGTAGCTCAGTAATCTCATTGTAGCGCATGCACTTTTGTAAGAAGGCGCACAGTATATGGTGGTTCACTTTTAGAAGAAGCACCCTGATTATTTTCAGGTCGGCTAGGTAAACATTTCCACTTCTTATTATATATTAAGACTCACTTGCTTCGTATTAAACGTTCCAGGCATAGTAATGTTTGGTTTCTCGATGTTGTCTTCGTTCGCTCTGCCATCCATCAATGAGTCGCATTCTAGTCGCTATCATATATCTAAAGGTTCAAGTTGTAGGACGCACTTACGAAAATATCTCTAGTACGCTTACATGTAAGCATCTCTACTGAAGCGAAGTAAGCTACCGCTGTGGCAGTGCTAGCTAGTGAAGGAAAGAAGTATGACTTGCTGGATTAAATCACTGCCTGATTAAGGTGTTTATCGAGTCCCGTTCGTGGATGCGCCAGACTTGGTCATATATCGAATGGCGCCACTGACGCGCGCTGCAAAATCGCGGAACGGCTTTGATCCACTGACAAGCGACAGATTTTTGTTTGACAGTGTGGTTAATAGCCAACGTAACATGAAAGGAAGTACACGTATCTGCAGATTAAAAAAATATCAACAAAGTGTAGCCATCTTTGCTTCGCTTGAATCGCTCGCACTTACAATTGACGGGTTTAATTCATACTTCATTAATTACAATATGTTGCCATTGACGGGCTTAATTCATACTTATAAGAGCACATGACATTCACCTTAACGGTGCCCTGAGGTCATAATTTGCTCTGTCGAGGTTTACCGCGACATACCGTAACGGCGCAACTCATCTTGTAATGCCCAATGCTTGAAAGGACAGAAAGGTCGTTACAATTTGCAGGTAAAATGGAAGCATTTTTTAAACCATATCCACTCCATAAAAGCAAAAGCTTTGGCCTAACAACGTTCCTTAGTTGATTACTTGATAGCCCTCGCAGCTCTTAGTTGAACTGCAAATGCTAAAGCCGAAGTAAAAGAGCCTTGTTTATCTACTTTGGCCTTAGCTTTTGCACTTTTGGTGACTACACCCCTTAAGTCTATCATTTGAATGCCTGGTAAGCTTAAAAAATTAGGTCAATGCTGGTAAGATATTGTCAGATGAAATCGCTGCACTCCGCAGAGACGGTTAAAGATGACGGTTTACGTCACATAGATATGACTTCATTCTTTATGTACATTTTATCTAAGGTATGGTACAGGGGGTGTGCATGCAGCAAAAAGGGGGTGTGCACCTAGTGGCTCAATAAACAGTGTTAATGAAAGGGAGTATTATTAAAGACACATTTCCCACTCTCCCACTGCGTAACGCGTGGTATGATACGCGTGCTCCGTAGTCGGTAGCAAAGACTTTGAAAGTGCCATGAATTCTGCAGCTAAGGAAGCAAAAATTGGATTAGTATGAAGCGATAGTGATTTTCCTATTTAAGTTTATCCGCATAGAATGACACATCGGCTCGACAAAGAAACGGATCCAGATATGGAGCAAGATGCCGATCGAAAACTTCTCTTACCAAACTCGCTAATAAAATTTCTACATAGTACTAGTAGATAATAATATAATGGACTAAAATAGACTACGGTACACACAAAGTTTATCAACAAAATCGCGTCGACAAGGTCGCGGAATTTACCACCAAACTCCAATGTCGCATTACCCTCTACGCCTCGGATTCAGTCTACTTAATCGTTTTTATGGGCTTGCGAGACCTCATTGCAACATTCGTTTGTTCAGCGACACGG
This sequence comes from Sclerospora graminicola, assembly GCA_001887855.2. Taxonomy (NCBI): domain Eukaryota; phylum Oomycota; class Peronosporomycetes; order Peronosporales; family Peronosporaceae; genus Sclerospora; species Sclerospora graminicola. The sequence continues at coordinate 47,847 of MIQA02012449.1, read as the reverse complement.
AGTTTCAAGTCATTGGGAATGGCTAGTTCATGCTGATGCGAGGCTTCTAGCCACTCGTCTTTGTAAGTTACCGCCGTTCATGGCTGTGGTATTGCTTGCTAGTGAGAGAATCAAGTATGACTTGTTGAATGAAAACTATTTACTGCTTGATTTAAGAAAACAAGGTATTCGTAGATGCGCCAGACCTGGTGACGTACGCCGAGGTAATAAGTTACGATTAATTCTGCTTGGCTCCTCTTCGAAAAATGAAGTTTGCAGCTATTAATGATGTCTTGAAGAGAAAATGCGCGACATGTAGTGCGCTGTGCCCGCGCAGCCATTGGAGCTAGAGCAATTGACACCAATAGTTGTCCAGTTTGTATCAAAGGTGCGTATTTTAACCGGGTCCACCACTTTGGTGACAAAAACACCAATTTGAAGTGGCGGAAATTGATCGAATGCCGAAAAACATGTGCATGAAACGCAACCTACGCGAGAAACATCATGTTAAATACGACGGACGTGTGCAATAATACCGAATATTCCTAGAAGGAGCGGGTTGCAGTATTTTTCGGAGGAAGTTTATCCAAAAATCGCAATCCAAAACTCGACAAGAAGTATGCCAATCACATTCGTCACAGCTTTGGACTGGAAGGTTCTAAAAAGAGTTGTGCCTCAAAGTTGCAAGCAAACAATTTTCGGGTAGTTCTCCAAATCACAGACAGTACCACGGCTGTCCTTCAAGCATTGGCATTACAAGATGAGTCTGTCGCTGCAACCCTTGACCATGCAAAAATCGACCGCAGGTCACGGTCAAAGTGCATGTCGAACGCTCTTGTGTGAACCAAACCCATCAATGGCAAAGCTATTGCTTGAAACAGTATGTGCGAGCGATTCTAGTGGGATGATCATGCATCCAAACGCGTATCTGGACGCAAGCATGTCTACACTTGAGTAATCTGCAGATGACGCCATCTATGTTTTTATTAATTATTGCATGAACGATAAATTCCGGGAGCTGATGATGAGTTTTGACCACGACATAACGAGCTTTCAGCCAATCATGCCCGGTGTTTCCGTTCCTCAACGCCTTCATGGTGCTATCAACGATGACGAGAAAATGCGGATTGGTTTCTGGAACATGTTTGTCTCAGCGCCACGTAACACAGCAGCGTTTACTAAATGTCGAGCCGATCCTGGGCGAAATTGGCTATGTAGTACCCCCTCCCCGGCGGAACGGTGAGCAAGATTTCAAATGCATGCTTGAGCTACGGTTGACGACGAGTATCTTCGAAACCTTGCGCCTCTAACCGTTAGCGAGAAAGTGCGTTTATTGCACGTCATACATTCAAATTAGTAACTTAAGGAGTTCTTCGTTTGATGTCATGGTCAAAAACCATCAATCATGGGCTTTGTATCTCCTGAAGCAGTCATTAATAAAATAACTCGGATGGCGTCACTTGTGGAAATTGCAGTAGCGACCTTAGCGCTCCATACGCCTGTGCCGGACCTTCTGGCCTATATCGAATTTCTTCCCACGTTTATCCGCCATATGCTCTTTCAAAAATTGTCCAGCTTCCGTCTACGGGAGGTGGAGATGGCGTGGGAAGCTGCTGCAAAGGTTAAAGTGCAAAAACCGCGGGATGGCTTCGATTCACTGGCCGGCGACAAATTTTCGTTTGATCGAGAGACACAGCGCGAGTGGGAGGCTAGGTTGAAGGAACGATGTCATTACAATTGGCGTTTGTTAATTGATTCGTGGGACGTGGAAGGACGTACACGTAGCTGCAGACACGTGTTTTTGGAAAAGGAGTTCAAAAGAATGCTCGAACGGCGGACACAGCAACTAATAGGACATGTGGATGAAGTGATGGAATACCAGAAGCTATTTGTTGATGTCGTAAGAAAGCTTCGATTGGTCGGTGAATTTATCTGCAAAGACAACGCGGAGATACTCCTGGCGCTGCGATACCTCCAGAGTCTAGAAGTAGAGGACCCAGATCAGCTAAACTTTGGATGGGGGACCATGAAACGCCTTGTGAAAGAGAATCCTCATCTAACAGAGCTAAAATTCTCTCACGGCAGTCTAAGTGATAGTGGATTTGCTCATCTTTATACCACACTGGCAAAACCAACCCGTGCAGTGGATGAACGGCTGGACACATGCAGAATTACAGTGCTAGAGTTTTACTGGGTAGGCATTCAACCTAAAGGATATCGCATGTTGGTAGCGCTGGTGGAGGCGATGCCACAATTGTTGCAGCTGAACATGAGACGTTGCATCCAAAATTTTGACAAGAAGTTGCTCGTCAATGCAGCACTTCGTCTCCCAGCGTTGCAGCAACTTTGCTTAGAAGATAACATGGTAGAAGATGATGCAATGGTTGGGCTCTCAAGAATACGAAAACCGCTGGCTTTACGACACCTAGATCTCGATTTTAACGACGTGTCGGTCAAAACAATTGAAGCAATTTGCAAGCAAGTGAGGATGGCGTGCTCAATCTGGAACGTCTTGAGCTATCATACAACAAGAAAATCCGTCTCCCAGAAATACAAGCATTGACACCAATGCTAGCTTCTCCAGTTGCTGGATCGGCGTCGGTATTGAATCGCTTGGACTTAAGCAGATGCAATTTCGGTCTCGAGGGTGTCACCAGTTTGCTGCTTGCCCTGGCCCACAACAAGACACTCACGCATTTGAATATTGGCTACAATGATTTTAACGTTGGGTTTGGTGATGTCCTGGCTGATTTTCTGTTGACAAACTCTTCCGTCACGCACCTAAAAGCAGATTGTGTCAATCTGGAACAAGCTGGTGTATCTGCTCGGCTGTTGACAGCGCTTGAAAGCAATCTTACTCTCACGTCACTATCGCTGGTGGGAAATCAGCTGCGTAGTGGTAGTGCTTCCGCAATTCTTAGAGCACTGATGAAACGAGCTCAAGTGAAGCCTTTCACATTTGTTGACTTAAGTGAAAACGAAATTGAGCTGGATGGGCTTAAGACGATAGCAGACATCTTCGAAGGCTTCATCAATGCTATTGAGGTGACACAAGTCTATGGGATACGTTCTGCAGACAGTACAAATGGACGAGATGAAGTGGATGTCGCATCGTCTTCTAGGAAGCGCCAACGAGTTGATAGCTCTTATAAGGACCAAAGCCCTTCGTTGTCGCAGTCCGATAACCTCGTACCGATTGAAGAGCTGAATCTGCTATTTAATACGTTTAATCAGGATGGAAGCTGTGAACACACAGCGTTAATTCAGTCGATCCAATGCCGTGTAGGCCATCTACACTATTGCGAGATCTAAATGAAAATGTTTTCAAAGTGGATTGACAACAAAGGTTATTACTTCGTAGTACATTAATTTGGCTAGGTTTGTAATCAAACTCTAAATGGTCCCAGAACATGTGCCTGCTGTATTTTGAAGGCAGCTGAACGTGGACAGATATTCGATATAGGCAAGAAGATTTGGCACGGCGCTACGGTCGTCACTGTAATGTCGCCATCTGTGTTTTTTATTAGTGACTGCTCCAAGAATGATAGGAGATGATGATGGTTTTTGACCATGACATAAAATGAGATTTCAAATTGTTGAAAGTAACCACAACCTACCTCTACGTTACCTGTATTTACACTGAAGGATTTGCATGAGATCAGCTTTCCTTTGATTTATCTCAATCTAAGTGGAGTACTTCTATTTTTATGGAAATACAGTAGTATTACGTGGTTTTGTATCCCGCGTGGAGAGTCAAAGTGGCATAAAAAGATGTGGGGATACATTCTCGTGTCGAGGATGTTTTCAGATTCACATGCAATCGGCTTAATATCTGCTACAATATTAGTTTCAGTGACTGAAACTGGTCTTGTCTGCGTTGAAGGTGTTTCGTCAGACCTAAACACATTGCAACGTACCCAGGTCGTTTAAAGTACCCGGTCATGAACCGTAGTAAAACGATTGCAACAAAGACTCGGTAATAATAGCATAGACGGTATCCGCGCAATATTTTGACCAGATTGCGAAGATAGGAAATATTGTCACTGTATTTACTGAGGTGAGCATGCGTTTGAGCTAACCACAACTGAGATAGATAACGAGACCCTGATGCGGTTGTTAAGAGCATGAAACACAGTGTAATACGTCATCGTTTGAATCGCAAACATCTGCTATTTCTTGACAAATCTATTGCTTTGAAGTACGATAAATGTGTCGAATGAACTTTCTAAAAATGCGGCAAGACGCGTAAGCGCTTTATGCTCAGCATAAAAAACATTTTTTAGAGGATGCCCCGATCCCATTTTTTCTATGGTAATGTCTCGATGGCCAGGAAGCTCTTCAAATTTTGCAAATATTGGCTCAACTCGCTGGTTCAATTTTTGTTGAGAAATGTTCACATTAAAGCGCACCGGCGCCCCCTTCTTACCCGTCATTACCCATAAACGACACCTTCCTTCCCCGACATTACCCCAGTACAAAAACTTGTGAGCTCACGTACAACGTGACCAGTGAGAGACGCACCCATACTTTGCTACACTGTTCCCCTCCAGCTCATCCACAAGATCGGGTAGTTCATCCAGTCTTGCTTTGACAATCCAGAGCAGCATACAGCTAACATCCAAGAAGTGTTATAGCAAAAAAATGAACTTGATCTAGCACACCGCAGCGGTTGTCCACTTTGAACGTTCATCAGGATGCCCGTCAGCACTGGAATAAATACCTCGCCCATGCCATAAGCAAACACAATGAGTGATGACACACGCCTAATAAGTTGCTATTTACTACTATTAAACAACGGAGACAACGCACGAGAACAAGAGCGGGTACACGGCACTTCAGTATGCACTCTCACTTCGGTTCTCAAGATCGCACCTCTACATTTTTTTGATTGATGTCGTGGTCAAAAAACATCATCAGCTCCATGCTTCCTATAAAATCACGTATGGCGTCACTTGTGGAAATTGCAGTAGCGACCTTAGCGCTATTTAGTTAGAAGATATCTACTAACTATTCTAACGATTGCATGTTCAGACATTTTAGAATCTTTGACAACGATTTCTCTTCGTCTATGCTATTACCGAGTCTTTGATCCAATCCTTTCATGATCGGGTATTACATCCTCCGGGGCACAATAAACGCAACATGTATACACAAAATCCATCGTAATTGGTTCAAAACTATGTTTTCGCCCAGAGTAGTTCCAGGCTGGAGGACAACATTCCGGCATCAGCGTGGGGGAGCAATGACACGCTCTCCACCATCAGCACACTCTTACAACGGGATATATATACAATCAGTCAAGAAAACGGGGACACTAAACCGGGCGTTATATTTTTTACTCCTGAAAAACGAAGTGCTCAAGCGAAGCGATATCAGATGAGTGGGGAGTACCCAATCACGGTTCAAGCTTTCTGTGAAAAACTTCGCGACCAGGTGGAACTAGCAAAGACATTTTTCTTTCAGTTCTTCTGCATATTGCTCTGGTGTTTCGATGAGTATGTCTGACGGACACCTCCCTCTTGATCTACATTTCGGGGGTCACATTTTTTGGCTATCCTGGACGGAGCTGGAAGCAAGCGGATGGATGATGTAGACATGTCGAATAACAGTAGCGACGAGGATTACGAGAATGAGAAGGAGTTTCTAGCTCCTAAGGAGAATCAAGAAACAAGGATGGGTTAAAGTATTGATCGACCGATTATCGTGGATGCTCCCATGGGAGAAGTTGCGGATGTTTCAACGGATTTAATGGTCCGAAACGCCAGTCAAATCACAGATTACGCAAATCACTCACCGTGGGACCCGGAATCATGGGAAGGGGATTTTGAGGATATCGTGCATCGTTTGGAAGGACCGACGATACAGCATGCCATGAAATGCGAGATTCATCACATTATTGTGACATGGAATCCACGAATGCGGGAGATTTTACACTTTCTGACAGATACTGTTAGTAAACTTTTTTACCGGAGCAAGAACATCTAATGCAAGCGGGATTGGACGCCGTTAATTAAGTCGATCCAACGCCGCGTAGGCCGTTTACTACTGTAACCTACGAGTGGGAATGATGAAATTGCGAGTCGGTAATCGCTCTACTATTAATGTGCTAGTTTAAGCGTTGCAGTGTCCACTTGCATAGTCACCTCCTGTTTAAAGTCTCATTTAGCACATTTTCCTCCTCACGACGACGCTTGCATTCATGAGCTTCACGTTTGTGCTCATCAACTGAGTGCCCCGTGTCGCTCATCACTTGCATGCTCAGCTTACAAAAACATGGGAGCAGCAGCTGCCATACTGCGTAGCCATCTCGATGCAATGGAGGCATTTTATTTTTTTGTCACTAGTAGATTCGATCGCACACGTATTAGCACAGTTTGTCCAAGTTTGGCTACAACGCGAATATTCCCGCATCGTGAATTTTTTTTCGATCTGCTTTGAGCGAATAAGTGCCTCAATAAATAGCGCTCGATGATTTTAAACCTACACTGTCCTCTTCCAACGTCTGCGTTCATTATTTCTTGCACACTGTGATTGTAGAATCAGCTGATTTCACCTAGGCTAAGTAGCATACGAAAGTCGTGGATGGTATTGTTGGTAGCTATGCGCACTCAGTTGGTGGCACAAACGTAAAGCTCAGGAACACAAGCGTCGTCTCGACGTGGAGGAAAATGTGCTGAATGCGACTATGGTGATTATGCTGCAATGCCGCTTTAAGTAGCACATTAGTAGTAGACATCAAGTAGGCACGGCTCTTTTTTTTGCCGCGTCGATTTATTAGACCTGTTATCTTCGTCTTCACTTGCTTTTATCCTTCCCACTCCTAGCTTTCTAGATGGCCTACCTAGCATTGGATTGACATCAATAGCGTTCTGTATTCATGTCGACGCCAGCTAAAGTTATTACATAGCAGACGCAACCTTTCAATCAGTATAATGATATCGCATTGCGAAAATGAAAAGCTTTGGTCTTTGTCAGAGCTATCGACTCGTTGCCGCATCCTAGACTCTCGTCCATTTGTACTGTGCGCAGAACGAATGCTATCGGCATCAGCATTGATGAAGACTTCGAAAATATCTGCTATCATCTTAAGCCCATTCAGCTCAATCTCATTTTTATTAAAGTCAATAAACCCGAATGGCTTCACTTGAGCCCGTTTTACAAGTGCTCCAAGAATTGCGGAAGCACCACCACTACGCAGCTGATTTCCCACCAGCGATAGAGACGTGAGATTACGATTGCTTTCAAGCGCTGTCAACAGCCGAGCAGATACATCAGCTTGTTCCAGATAGACACAATCTTTTTTTAGGTGCGTGACGGAGGAGTTAGTCAACAAAAATTCAGCCAGGACATCCCCAAACCCGACGTTAAAATCATGGAAACCAACATTCAAATGCGTCAATGTCTTGTTGTGGCCCAGAGCCTGCAGCAAACTGGTGACACCTTCGAGACCGAAATTGCAGCAGCGTAAGTCCAAGTGAGTCAACACCGTCGCCGATCCAACAACTGTAGAAACTAGCATTGGGGTCAATGCTTGTATGGCTGGGACACGGATTTTCTTGTTGTTTGATAACTCAAGACGTTCCAGATAAAACACGCCATCCATGCTTGCTTGGCAGATTGCTTCAACTGTTTTGAGCGATACGTTGGTATTATCGAGACGGAGGTGTCGTAAAGCAAGCGGGTTTTGTATTTCCGTGAGCCCATCAAATGCATCATCTTCTAGCCAGATATCCCCTAAGAAGAATCGCTCCAGCGCTGGGAGACAAAGTGCTGCATTGACGAGCAACTTCTTGTCAATTTTTTTTTATGCAACTTTTCACTTTCAGCTGCAACAATTGGGGCATCTCCCCCACCAGCGCTACCAATATGCGATATCCTTCAGGTTGAATTTCTACCGTGACAAACTTTAGCACTAAAATTCAGCATGTGTCTAGCTATTACTCCAGTGCAGGGGTTGGTTTTGCCAGTGTGGTATAAAGATGAGCAAATCCACTATCACTTAGGCTGCCGTGAGAGAATTTTAGCTCTGTTAGATGAGGATTCTCTTTCAGTAAGCGTTTCATGGCAACAAACGTTTTGCTGATCTGGATACTTGACTTCTAGACTCCGGAGGTATCGCAGCGCCAAGAGTAACTCCGTGTTCTCTTTACAGATAAATAAACTGAACAATCTAAGTACTCTCACGACATCAACAAATAGCTTTTGGTTTCCCATCACTTCGTCCACATGTCCTATAAGTTGCTGTGTCCGCCGTCTGAGCTTTCTTTCGAACTCTTTTTCCCAAAACACGTGTCTACCGACCTCGGTTGGTGCAGTGGTTAAGGCCCTGCCCCTGGGACCGGGAGATTGCGGGTTCGAGTCCCACTAGGGACGAAAATCCAATGTCGAACCAACTTGGTTGGGTTGGAAGTATAATGAGACGCATTCAGCCCAAAACACGTGTCTGCTGTTACGTATACGACCTTCCACGTCCCACGAATCACTTAACAAACGCCAATTGTAATGACATCGTTCCTTCAGCCTAGCCTCCTACACTCGCTGTGTCTCACGATCAAACAAAAAATTGTCGCCTGCTAGTGGATCGAAGCCATCCCGCGGTTTTTGCACTTCAACGCCATCTCCATCTCGCGTAGACGGAAGTTGGACAATTTTTTAACGAGCATAAGGCGGATAAACGTGGGAAGATATTCGATATAAGCAAGAAGCTCCGGCACAGGCGTATGGAGGGCTACGGTCGTCGCTGTAAGTTCCACCAGTGATGCCGTCCGTCTTATTTTATTAATGACCGCTTCAGGAGATACAAACGAAGATGGGAGCTGATGATGGCTTTTGACCATGGCATCGTTGAAAATCAGTATACTCTCAAAACTATCTAGGGAGTCACTAAACAGCTTTTTAGGGTCAAGCACCATGAGTAATGGATTTACTACCGGTACACCTAAAAATTAACGTCAAGCATCGGAAAATCTTTAGTTTGTTCTGATGCAATTCGATGACGCGTCACAAGCGCTTAGGTATCTTGAAAATGCACCACAACCACTTGCGTCAACTGCCACTGGCGCTTTGAAACTTGGAGACGCTCTAGATCTTAGCAAGTAGGATGTATAGTTACGGACGTTGCCGTCGAGAAATGGATGTCTTCGAAATTTGAAGGCATTATTGGCCAGCCTGTGGAGCCGCAAATCTACTCATGCTAAATTGGAAGATAAACTATTTGGTAACAATTACTACTTGATTTGGTAGTTCAGTAATCTCATTGCAGCGCATGCACTTTTGTAAGAAGGCGCACAGTATATGGTGGTAAGAAGCACCCTGATTATTTTTCTGATTATTTTTAGGGCGGCTAGGTAAAATTTTCACTTCTTATTACAAATATTAAGCTCACTCGCTGCGTATTAAACGTTCCAGGCATGGTAATGTCTGGTGTCTCGATGTTTCTCTTCGTGGGGGATCAAGCGCCAGCGTGCTGGCCATGTCTTTATCGCGTGGGTCGGTCGCCTCCGAGCCACCTCGGGTGTGGTGTGGAGGGTTCGACTTGCGCTTATCGCTGCGAGATTTGGAAAGTGAGTGCGTCAGGGCAGACCATCAGTGCCGCCACTGCCGCTCACCTCCAGTGATCTCCTACTATACGCCCTATGTACTTATTCTGACCTAGTCATACGCGACAAGTATACGTGGGAACCGCTGCTGCGGAAAACCCGTCTTCGCCCTTTCCTCTCGAAGACTTGCCTTTCCTTCTTCTCGCGTCGTGGGGGATCAAGCGCCAGCGTGCTGGCCATGTCTTTATCGCGTGGGTCGGTCGCCTCCGAGCCACCTCGTGTGTGGTGTGGAGGCAGCCCCCCAATTCCCGACCGGCACACGTGCTCGACTTCGAAGAGATGATGCCATTGCGCGCGCGAGCGTCTCCCCCGTTGTATTCTCAATCCGTGTGTACCGCTGGAAACAGTCGGATTGCCACCGACCTAGGATCTTGATCGTGGTGTCGTTGATGCCGGCGTCGAACAATGCGGTAGCTCCGCCGCTCCGCAATGAATGTGTCCCGAACTGCTTAGGCTCCAGACCCAGTGAACGTGCGCCACTTTTGATCGCTTGGCTTATCGTCCGTGCCGTCAAACATGCCCCGGCGCGAAGTGAACATAATGGAGCAGACGCGTCGGCCACGTTCTTGCTGAGGCCCCACGCGGCTCTCACTGGGCAGAGAAGCTTGTCGCCCGAGCATTCCAGTCGCCGCACCGTGCCTTCACCGTACTGGTCGGTCTTGCTACCACGGAAGTGGATCACGACTGCAGCTGCTTCGGTCTTTGAGTGCGCCAGATGTCCTTCTTTGGTCTCGAAGCTCACGTCCCGCTTTCTGACGATGTAGTCCGCAACTCCCCCGTTGCACCACAAATATTCCGACCGTCGCAGCATAAAGAAGAAAGCCACGACCGCAGCCCCCAACGTGACGCGGTTGGCGTGTGTTCGCAGGTCGAGCTGTCGTCGCATGGCGAGGAGAGTTGTACGATTGACGGGTTGCTTCCTTCGGCTGATGTTGCGTGCACGACGCATACCGCGCATGGCAAGCCAGTGCCCGGCGTGCAAACCCACGCGGTAGCCGAATCGGACGAGATGATGCCACGAGATATGGCTGATCTTGGACACGACGGTAGCGGAAGTGTTGCCGGCCCGACCGGAGCGCCCGTGCCAGCACTCGACAGCAAATTCGACCAGTTGACTCGAGTGGAGACTGTGTCGTCGATGCAATTGGACTGAGTAGCGCCGTGAGGCACACCAACGCCACCATTCACGCCATGTTCGGTCGTACGCGCGACGCGAGCTGGGGGCCAGTGACTGGAGCTGGAGTCGGTGGATCTGGCTCGATACATGCGACGTGTGCGATCGTCCACTGAAATGCGCCGCCAGCCCTAACACATATCACAAAATATTAGTTGCATGCGGACATAATTACCTCGCGATCCAGCGTCTGCCATGATGTTGCTTGACCCCGCGAAATGAGCGGCCGATACACGGAAGTGAAATTGCGCCTCTGCCAAGCCGATGATTCGATTCAGCTCTTGCCCAGCTGCAGAAGTCGAGTGTAGTCGATTCGTCCATGCCACCGCGCTGGTGTTATCGCTCCAGCACCGGATGTGCGTCGTCTACGACCCGAACTCGGCGAGCCATGACGGACCTAGCATCACACACGCCAACGCAATGCACAGCTGCTCTCGTACGTTGATCGGGAATTTGTTGGTTTGCGACCGGATCTCCGCGCGTTCTTCATCATCGAACGTGACTTGGATAAAACGACGAGAGCGCGGGTCGAGGATCACTAAACCATAGTCGCTCGCGTCCATGTATAGATGCACGTCGACCGGCGGATTTTTGGCAGAAGAGTCGGGTCGGCAGGCCATTAAGCCGACCGACGCGAAGGATCATTTCGAACCAAGACAGATCAAGTCGGACAGCGGTGGTGATGCGTCGGCGGCCCGATGGTGGCACAGAGCCCGCGAAGTCCGCAATGCGTTGATAGAACGGCTTGGCGGCGCGTAAACATGAGCAGACGTGACGCAAACTTCCGAGGAGCTGTAAAAACGGATATCGGGTTGCCGTATCTTGACGTTGGAGATCTTCGACGCGTCCAAGGGCTTTCTGGATCTTGTCATTCGGCATTGATACCGTGCGTGCTTCTGTATCCCAGTCGAGTCCCAGAGCCCTTACCCGAGGACTCCATTGGAAGAATTTGGCCTCGTTGACCGCCTCCGGGCCGAGCACTGCAATCATCGCGAGTCGCAGGACGTCGGCTGCGATCGCGCAGCGGTTGCCATAGTCCACTTCCACCATGATATGGTCGTCCACCCACTCGTACGCGAAGAACGGTTTGACATCACTCTCCTCCGGCCACATTGAGGCTGGTGACTCGTTGCCGACGATAAACGAGATCGCCCGACCAAATTCACCATAAAACGCCGGGGAGCCGGTCCAACCAAACGGTGCGGCCATGTCAAAGACGCCGATACCAAGTTCAGGGAATGACGCTCCCATCCAGCGCACGTCGCGTGCGTTATGCCGGAGGTAACGGAAGGCACTCCTCACGTCGCCTTTGAGCATGAGAAGGCGGCAATGAGCGCGCGGCGTGAGACGTAGCCTGGCATACTCGGCCTTGATGCGCGATGCGATCCGTGACACGTGCTCGTACTTGATTTGAGGAAGGCTGCCATGGACGGTTGCTTCGTTCACTGACTTTTCACGTGGAAAAGACAGGTCGTAAATTAATCGGATCTCAAACGACGGAACGACTCCAACTTTTGGTACTGCGCCGAACGGGCTTGACACAATATCCCATCCGTCGAACACTTCGAGGGCGACCACGAGGTACTCCCCTGCGTCTTGGCCTTTGCGAATGCTACGAAGGATCGCCGATTTGTACTCGCGTGCCGATTTGTGGTTTGACGGTCGACGCTGGCGGCGGCGATCAATCGGCGCCCATGCCGCGCAGAAGCCGGTAGTCGCGCATCGGACTAGGAGCTCTCTGTGCTCGTACCCTTCGAGCTGCAGTGCCAGGCGCGTTGAATCGAGAGCTTTGTTCGGGCGTGGGTCGGATGGCGTCTCTCCGCGAACCAAGCGAACCGTTTCGGCGAGTGAGAGCCGGCGCGTCTGGATCAAACTGGATATAGCGTTCGTAGCGGTGTAGTCGATGATGTCACCACAGAGGTTGACCCTTCCTGTCGATGCGGCCGATCTTGTTTCCATGTTCAATCGGTGGCGAATGGTCGAGCGCTCGGCATCAAGGTTGTCCTGTAGCACCCTTCGAATGACGCCGGCGACAGGCCGGTAAAACCCCGTTGGTCGTGCGGGCATCAGCGATGTGTGCGACGTCTGTGACCAATTCGTGCGTCGGGCGACCTGCGGACTGGGCGCAGTGGGCGCGATCAGCGGTCGAGCGCGCCGCTCATTGGACGTACAGTAAGCCGGTCTCAGGGCTGCCGATAAAGGCATGGAGATCGGGACTGACGTACACGCAATAGTACTCGGGTCGCAAGCCGACGTCAAGACGCACAGGCTCGGCGTGGACGAAGGGGTAACCTCGAGTGTATTTCATAGAGCACGATGTTCCGGACGGATCCCGCCGTAACTCTCTTGGATAAAAGCCTTCAAACCCGGGGATAACGACTGCGGCACGAAGTGACCGCGTCGACCGTTGTTACAGCGACCGGGTTGAGACGCGACGTCCGGGCAACCCGAAACTGACAAATAACGGAGGCATAGTGAGAACCTGCTTTGGCGCGGGACCTGTCGAGCGAGATCCGAGGGCAGTGGCCGGCCCCGCATGTCTGCTGCGCGCTCGGGCTTGCGAAACTGCTGTTGCGCTGGTGGAAGGCCGTTGGGCTTGCTGAAAACCGATGTGCTCATGCGCGTGAGTCGTCGCGCGTTCACGACTTGGAGGAGCTGGTGGAAATCACCGTTGCTCGTGTTCAACTTTGGGATGACCGTCAAACGCTCGGTTGACGCGTCGTCGGACAGACTGTCGCGGTCCACGCACATGCGAATATCTTCGAGCACTTGGTTTAACCAGTAAACCAAGTAGGGCAAATTCTCCGCCTCCCATGACTGCCACGTCGTCAGTTCTTGAACAAAATTGAACATCCGGTCCACGAGCTGCACCGTATCGAGGGTTGTGAAGGCGGCTGCAAATGTCCGGAGGGAAGTGATGGCACTGAGGACGTCGGCGATGGACAATGGCCGTTTGGGCTTCGGGACCTCGACGGAAGCTGAAAAGTTTTGCATGTTGGTGGAACCGCTCATTACCCAATCCATCCGCTCCACCTGACTGATTGGGGAGACATGCATGATCGAGAGACCGCGGCTGCCGAACTGGAAGTCATAGATGCGCGTCAGGACGCCCGGGTGCGGCTTGAACTGGACCGCGCGGTGGGATACGAGCATATCAACATAGGCAGCAGGTGACGTACCCAATAGGTTCTGGGCGGTGATCATGTCGTGGACTCGTACTTGATGCTCTCCCGGACGGAAGGACGTCTGCGGCCGTCTCCCGCAGGTCCAGACTGATGAACGGATGTCTACGAGCGGGTTGCACTTGAGAGGTACCATTGGTACCACGAGTCACCAGGGGCTGGCGAACTGCGACCACAGGTTGCACTGGAGCTTGGGCCTTGAGCTGCCGCAGGTAGGCGAGTAAATCAGGTTGCGCAGCAAGGGCAGCGGCCATACGGTCGTTGGGTGGCGGCTCAGCGGCAGCGGTTGGATGGTCATGGCGGGGCGCAACCGGCGTCACGTCGTTGTCATCGTCGGACGCGAAAAACGAGTCAGACGAGGCTACGCTCGTCTGAATACGAGGAGCCCGCCGACGAACGTGCGGCTCAGTTGGCGTCGGCTGGGCCGGCGGGCGACAAAATGAGCTTCCTACGTCGAGAGACGCGGGCTCAGCGTGCGGCGAGCCGTCGATAAAGTAGACATAGTCGGCGGCGTGTTGGGGAGGGAAATGACATTTCTCACCGCTGCTGTCTTCGATCCACGAGCAAGTGAAGGCTCCATCAGAAACACCGATTTCATCGCTGACACCGGCTAGAAAGTCGGATATCGATCGGGTCGTCTCCAACGCTCGGTCGTCCGGGTCGCCGAGCAAACGATTGAGAATCAACGCGTGAATGCCTTCAATGGACGGATGAGCCGTGTCATCGCTTGGGATTAGCGCGTGTCGGAGCAAGAGAGCCAAAATTGGGTCCGTTGCGTTGAGCGATGTGGCCGCGCACTGTACCACGATGCCGTCGCCGCACTCAACGTACACGCGTGTCCCGCGGTAATCCGTCACCTGCCCGTGTCGATACTTGCTGTCAGCGTCGACAAAGTAAACTGCCTGTCGCAGCCACCGCCCTGATTGGTGTCGTGTCGCTTCCGCGGCAGAGACGATGCGCTGGCTCGCGACAGCCGACGCCAGTTTCTGGGTGGCGAGGCCGGGCTCCAGGGGTTGGGCCCAGACCCAGCGATCCGTCACACGGTTGACTTGGGAATACATACATCCACCAAGAGCACCTGGCGTGTCTTCTGGGCGCAGCAGTAGGTACGTGCCACGGGCAAGAGCATCGCGACGGGTCGTGGTGGCCATGTTCAAAACAAAAATTAAATTCCTTGATTTTCGACTTGCGCTTATCGCTGCGAGGGTTGGAAAGTGAGTGCGTCAGGGCAGACCATCAGTGCCGCCACTGCCGCTCATCTCCAGTGATCTCCTACTATACGCCCTATGTACTTATTCTGACCTAGCTATACGCGACAAGTATACGTGGGAACTCTGCTGCTACGGAAAACCCGTCTTCGGCCGTTCCTCTCGAAGACTTGCTTCCTCTGGTGTTGTCCAGCTTTGCAGCTTTGTTTTGCATACTCAGTTCTTTCGGATTGCATTGTAATATCCGAATGCAACGCGAAATCTGTTTTTAACCATTTTGCACATGGCGTTCAATGTTAGTATGAGACTCTCTTTGCTTGTGTAGATGCTCATCAGAAGTGCAATGATTGTCGAGTTCTGAACCTTGAACGTCTTTTGAAAGGAAGCGTCGTCGGATTTAGTTGGATAATGAATATTGGAGATAAACTCATAATTTGCGGTCGATTTGAGGCTGTTAAAGTCCTACACGGCAAGCCCGTTCGATTAAGCCGGAACAGGGGACATCCGCATTATTTCCACCCGGAGAATTTCAAGAAGCTTGTCAAGGCTTATGAGTCTGGCAAAGGAACAACCTTGCATATGTCGCACGGCGAGGTATTACGAACTCATCAATCAGGGTTGAGCGGTAGTGGCTTTTGGAATGACGTATGGGATAGCATTAAATCAGTTGGTAGTCATGCGTGGAATTTTCTGAAATCGAAATGGAGGCCAATTACAACAGGAATTCTAGATGTTGGTAGTAAGATCGCAGGTCCAGAAGCAACCGCTGCTCGCGAATCGTTTCGTAGTGTTAGCGGGCTAAGAATGGCTCCTCCCATGACTAGTCGTCGCATTAAAGGTGGGAGCTTTGGATTGGGATAACTTTAGTTATGTTTGATCTTGATGTGTAGTTGCTATACGTATAGCAAAAGTCATGATCGGTTCAGTTTATAAAATCGTTTGTAGTCAAAGCGACATTTGCTATGTGGGTGGCACGTTTAATCTACTCAAACATCGTATGAGTGGGCATCGTACTCATTTCAAGGTTTGGGATGATGGAAAGTCATCCAAGGAATTTGCAATCTATCCTTACTTCAGGAAGGATGGTCCATATGAGTTTAAAATCATGCTAATTAAGCAATACGAAGTTGTTGATAGAGCACATCTGCATACTTATGAATTGCTATGGATTAACAAATTTAAGAAGTCTTGTGTGAATAAGGTGCTTCCGCTTTCACCACTCAAGAAGTATAAGCAAAAAGAGACAGTAAAAAATACTGGGAAGCCAATAAAGAAGTGCTCAATGAGAAATGCAAGCGATACAACGAGCTCAATAAAGAAAGACTCGTCGAGAAAGTAACTTGTGAATGCGGCAGCCATTACCAATAGAGAAGTAGAACGTATCACTTCAAATCTAAAAAGCATATTCGTTGAACCTCCGCGCAGTAGCAATCGATGTCTAGCAGATTATGTTTTCTGCACAAGTGATCACTCATCATCATCAAACAAATCTGTCCGTCGAGTGTATTTGATAATCGTTTGTTTGTGACCATTAACCGATAGATCATAGCCTCTTTGACGGACTTTATGGACTTGTTTCTTGTAGTTAGGCCCTAGGGCTTTAGATATCGTCTTTGCGAATCGATCTCGCGTGTATAACGATGCATCCTTGGCCTCTTCAATCATCCATTTAGTGAATATGGATAGCATTTCATCAATCGATACAAAATCTAACGTATCAGGCGTTTCCTTATTCTGGCTTTCCTGGAAAATACTATTGCTGGTCATTTGTCACACATTCGATAAACCATTGAATAGGCTTCTCAATTGCCGACTTCTGCATATCTGACTTTTCTTTGGTCATTGGCGCGTCGTTCTGAAGATGAAATTCATCAAAGTTAATACATGTATTCATAAGATAATGATACAAATGAATACCACTATCAGTATTATCAAACTCGTCAATCATCGCCTTGAAGTATGCTTTATCACCAAGACGATCACTTCTACACAGCAAATAGAGAAATCGACGCATTTGTTTTGACGCTTTCACGCTGTACGAATTGTTGGATGCAATAAAGAGATTATTACAGTCCTTGACTCGATAAGGGTCGATGCCTTTTTTCTCAATCATACAAGCCGGCTCGGTGATACAGTCTTTAAGTTCGTCTTGGTCTTCATGTGAGGATTGTTTGACATTGGCTGCTTCGTTCAAAACGGTCAATATCTTATGCTCGCGTGCCGAGTTGAAGCGACCTGTCAGAATTTTCATCTTTGGCGTCTCGAGACAGTAACGAGTCCCGATGACATGATTTTTCAAAATCTCAAACGCAATATTCTTACCGCAACCTTCCTCCCCCTCGAGAACGACACAAGCTCCTGACTTTTCATACGAGCGCTGAACATACCACGCAAATAGCTTCATGATGTGATTTGTCAAATCATCACGACCACCACACCAAATGTGTTTGATATGATCTTCAAAGAGTTTGAACTTCGAGTGATCGACAGTAAAGTTAGGATCGTAGATGTGCTTCTTGCGATATAGCACACCAGCCAAGTTCCAAGTGTTATTATTATCACAATACCACGATCGCTTCATCATGCAACATAGTTTGTATAGACGATGATCGTATGGTTCATTTGCCACGCAATATTGAGCGATGTTCAACTCATCAATCATAATTGGAATATTGGTCATCATTTGCTCATTCTTGCAATAGTAATGAATTAAGGTATTATTTTATTGCCTTGCTGGATATAAAAGCAATAGTGATAACCATCTTCGTACGCCCTTTTGTCAGTCCATTCCGAGATCGCGACATCAATGTAATTCGTATCAAGGTATTCTTCAAATGCACCAACAGTAGCGGTGATATCAAGCGAGTTCTCCTTTACATCATACTGAATCGAATTACCCGCTTCAACATAATTCTCAAAGAAGAATTCATCTTCATATTCGTCGTTTGAATTATTTAATTCCAAATCCGAACTTTGATCATCCTCATATACAACGCCTTCCGCGATCACCGGTTCGACAATCGACTGATCCAATTCTGGAACTTGCTTACTTCGACATTCGAGACCTCGACGGGCTTGATTACCGATGGCGCTGGTGTATCAACAACTTCGGCATTAGCTGGAGTACTTACTTGTGCTGACATTTCTTCTACTATACTGATCTCAAGATCAATTTGTTCAACTGCAATAATCTGATGTTTCCCGCATCGATCTTTGTTGCGAGCAAGCTTGCACTGTTCTCCGTTACTCTTGATAAAGTTGCACATTGTTATATTACTAAGGTTATGTTTTTTATATTCTATGTATTCTTCGCTTAAGATCTTAATTTTTTATGATGTCACACTCTGCAAGTAGCAGAGGCAGTCACAATAGCGTAAGTCACATTCGCGAAAGTGTGTCCAGGTGTGTATTTTTGGTCGAAAACAGGGGGTGTTGCATCGTCTTGTTGCGCTAAGATGTAGCAGGTGTGTGACCAGCTTTGGTGTCCATCTTTCATTTGATCAGAAGCGACTATATCAGTTCTAGATCAAGCTATGTTAGTAGTGTCCAAGTGTCCAGCTTTTTCTATATTCTGATAGAAAATATTAATAAAGATAGGAGGGGAAGGGGGGGTTGTATAAAAAAGTGTTAAAGTACAAATGGATTTTTTTCGTAGCTGGATATGGACTCCTCATGGACTCCTTTATCTGAATTCATAACATCTGATGTGTTTCATAACTGATATCGTCGCTTCTGATAACGAGAATCAAGGTGGCCACCTTTTTTGATGGGATGTGTGTATTTCTTGAATGATCGTTAGAACATTGCGTGGTCAGTGTTCATGATGCTTCGGTGAAGGACACTTCCGTCCAGAAATCTTCAAAGTCATACGATGCATCGATCCTGTTCTTCTTCAAGGCAATCATGCGAGCGACTCTTGCTTGTAGATTCAAACAGCGATAGAATGGCCGCTCTAAACCAGTGAATAACCGACCTCGTTTGGTGCAGTGGTTAAGGCCCTGCCCTCGGGACCGGGAGATTGCGGGTTCGAGTCCCACCGTGGACGAAAATCCAAAGTCGGATAGAGTCGGGGTCCAAAAGTGTAATGAAATGAGGCCCTTACAGCACCGCGCTTGACATGGCTTACACCACCCTGTAAAGGGTCAGGTTCTCTAAATATCATCTCTAAGCCAGTGAATATCAGAGGCTTGCCAACCATGTCACCAAATGTTGTCGCCACGTCGAACGTGCATGCTTTCTTCGTCCACGATACGCTGTCGAGAAGCACTCAAGTTTGTTCCGTAGTGAGCACGTCGTGACCTCTGCGGTCTTTGAGATCGATGATGCGTGTGTCTTTGATGGAAGGATCGAACAGCTTCAAGCGGAAAACGTTCGAATCATCACGGATGAAGCTGATTTGAAAATGGTCGAGCGCGTATTTCAATGGCTTGAACAACAACAGACCATTCTTCTCGTCGTCGATATCCGCTATTTGCGTCATCGCAAGCGATAAATATTCGTTGCTTCGACGAAACAAATGCGACGCTATCACGAGCGACCTTGGAAAAGCAACATCGAGCAACATGCATCGCACCCACGTCTTCTTTCGCCGAAAGCATCCATAATACTCGCACAATCGGTCCTTGAATGTACTAACCCGTTCGGTCAGAGTTGTCGGAGCATTTGCGAGAATGTGCGGCAGAATAATTTGAAGAAGAGCTGCTTCGGGTGCGCTTGCGCGCTGAGGCACTTGTACGATGATCGCATTGTCTTCGTCTTTCCCGAGATCAATCACTGACGACGATGACCTGATAAAAGCCACCCCGTTCACGTCGAACACGGTGAGATCGGCCGCGATCACAGTTGCAGGGAGAGCACGAGAGACTTCTGCAAACACTGCCTTTCGGAAAGTAGCAACATCTTCGATATCCACGACAACAGCGTCAGCCGATATCAGCGCATTTCCATCCTCGCCCTCGAGCTGGAACCATTTCCGCGCCATCGTCAATCTCACTCTCACGCGGCAATTTCGAGAATGAACCCTCATGAGATAACCGCAACTGAGGTTTAACGTTCCGGTAGCGGACGGAGCGTATCGTCTATGTTTCCTCGTCCGCTCTTCCTACCCCTAAATAGGGCTCGAGCGTACCCCTAGACACCCTTAGAGACAGCGATAATGTACTACTAATAATACAATAATACATAATGTACTATATAGTACTCTGAGGGATGTACAGCTATAATGTACTATATAGTACATATACATATATACTATATAGTACATTATCGCTGTACTATTTAGTACAGCATAGTACATTATCGCTGTACTACATTATTATCTATATAGTAAAGTACATTATTACTATACTATATAGTATTATATAGTACATTATCGCTGTACATCCCTCAGAGATAGCTATAATACTATATAGTATTATAATGTACTAGTGGTTCTCACGAATAGAGGTAGAATGGAAGGTTGAGTGATGGAGCTGACCAATGAAAGTTCATCCTCCCTGTACCGCTCGTGAGGACCTCGAACTGGCTTATTTCATTCTCCAAAAGTCAGAGCTCAATATAACTATATAGTGAATAATGTCTACAGATTTGAGTAAACTTCTAAGACCCAACTCGCTTTTTAAACATTCTGTGATTCTATTCCATCTAGACGACTTATTCCTTTTATTTGTTATCTCTCAGCTAATATTTGTGTGCTGTCGTTCTTGTGCCGACCACAGAGGCCGGAGGTTTGAAAAGAAAAGACTAAAAATAGCTCATTCTACTCAGGAATAACAGCCAATTACGAGCATTCTTCTTCGGTCTTTTTGGCGAATCACATGCCAACCTGCTGCATTTCTCCAGCCTCCTCTTTTATTTTTGGATGACAGATCGAGAAGGATGAGGTAGGATGCATGATGGATCTGACCAATGACAATCCATTATTTCTCCATTCTCCATTATACCTTGGTTCGTGAGAACCACTACTATATAGTACATTATCGCTGTACTCTGTGGGAAATAGGGCTCGAGCGTACCCCTAGACACCCTCGGAGACTACTACAGTATATAGTACATCCTTCCGAGCGGTTCTTGTGCAACCACTGCAGCACATGTAAATGTCCATTTTGCGCTGACCAAGAACGGCCACCTTTTGATCGTGCAGTGGTTACAAAAAAATCGAAGCGAAGGCTGCACCACCATGGCCATGGACTACACCGCTAGCAACGGCCACCTCCCGATTGTTCAATGGTTGAATCAGCACCGCTCAGAAGGAACCACCACTCGCGCATGGATTTGGCGCGTCATCCATGGCGCGCGTCGAACAGCCATTCAACTGTTTCGTGTAGTGCAACCACATGAGAATGTCGAGGTGGCCGTTGCGAACGCGAAATCCATGATCAGCAAGTAGCTAACATCCTTGAGGCGATGTGGGAGACTTCAACGCCAAATGCTGCACCAGATAGTTCATTTCAGAAGCCGCCGCGTGTTCCAACCGCTCGAGTAATCGAGGTACTGTTCGATAGTCCCACTCACATGCAACAAGTCGCTCAAGCTGTCGTGGTTGGAGCACGCCGCCGTCAGTGTCATCTAATTTAAGTCGCGTCTTTAAGTCTGAGAGGCATTTTAACGGGATCATGATCCCCGCCATCTGTTTTTGACTCTTAGTACAGTATTAAAGTGCCGTAACTTAGTGCATCTCCAGTCGTGTGATCTATTCTATTCTATTTTGGAAAGCTATACGATTGGTGATTGGTCAATTTATAATAGCAGTAACGCAACAGCGTTCCGCTTCCAGTCATCGTGTGCTATTCTAAAAAAGACCATGTTATTGTCGATTCCGTTCAAATTTGCCGATCCTGCGAGGTTTGGGCCTGGGATTTAAAACCGCCCAAACCAAACAAGAATGGTGATTTGTCAAAACAAGTTAATTAACTAATTTTTTTCCAATCAACTGACACAACGTAGACCCTAAGCCCTACACCCCAAACCTAGATCCCTACACCCCAGACCCGGCCCACCTCTATTACTGATAAACTATTAATAACAGGATTTGCGCGGTTAAGGTTGCTCGATTGAATCAATCACGCACGGAAATTTCGTCTAGAACACACAATACATGTAGATCATAAATATGCCCATCGAGCACACCCTCATAGAACAGATGTAACGTTATCTTACAAACGACTTGATACACAATGCCTAGAATAAATGAATGGGGATAGTGAAATTATTCTCGTGAAACTAACAACGTCTTCGAGGCCTAGTGCGAGTTTCTGGAATGTATTACGAGAAAGCACCCATTCTGTTTACAAAGAAGCTGTCCATGCGTTAGAGCGAACATACTACCATCGCTTACGACAAAGCAAAAGCAACCAGTGCGTCAAGTCAGAGGCTTGACGGATGACTCAATCGACTCAAATATGCCGTTAGGCGGTAGCTCGGTAGCTCTGGCGTGATGACGGCATCATACGGGAATGGTACTGGCGGAACAGGCGATGTATCGCCAGTACCTACAGGTCGATCGGCAATAGTCAAACCTATAAGTAACAAAGGTAGATATGCAGTTGCTCGTGTCATAAAGGCTTCCGGTGAGGAAGAGCTATCACTACGGACAGGAGGCATTGTAAAGGTGCTGTCTACGAAGCGCACTGGATATCAGAAATGTGAAGTAGATGATAAGGCTGGTTACGTTCCGTCCTCCTACTTGGAATTTCTTGACGCTGATACTAGAAGAGTTGACAATGATAATAGTACTTTCACCTCCGAAGGAGATCGGCGCTCAACTGAACACAATGAGGTAACATGCACGAAAAAGTAAAAGGTTCGAAAGCATCGCTAGGAGCGTGAAATAAATGAGGTTTCACTGCGAAACGGAGTTGTAGAAGTTGACGGACCGTCAAATTCTGCCATATCTCGAAGTAAAAGCGAACACCTGAAGAAACAAGACACCGCGATGTGTACAGCAGTGATTCAAGTAGAAGTGACAGAACAAAACACTAGGTCGTCACCAACGCCGTCACCACATCGACATGGACTAAAAGATTCAAGTTCGACGTCCTCGGATGATTCTGATGAAAGTTACAGGAGGAAACAATGGCGTCGGTGGCACCGACCCCGACGAAATTCTAGTAAAGACGAAGAAGACATGGACAGCAACTACAAACTACAGTCCAGACGTAACAAAAAGCATCAGGGTAGTGGTGATATAGATTTTGATGAAAAATCTCGATCTTGAGTGAATACAACTACAAATCATTTCAATTTATTAAAAATACACCCTAGTTCTCTTTAGACATGAATTACTATGCAACAGCTACGCCGAGTTTCACCATGACCAGCGCAGTCCACAAAAAGACAATGAAATAAACGTTGCTTCGGTACATTACGTCCACTGCATTTATTTCTCCCTTATGATATGCCCCTTTGTCTTTGTCAAAATAGGCGATTATTTTTTGGTCATTACAGAAAACTTGGATTTTTGTACTGAAATCTACAGTACACGAATAGATCTTCTGTTCTATTTTGGCCCCGAATAGCACAGGCCGGCGTATTTTATAAAATAGCAATAGCGCAACGACTGGCTAGCAGAAGTGCGCTATTTACGATAAATTACCGTTTTCTATGATTAGAATAGCAATAGCACACCGACTGGAGATGCTCTAATATACTATTTAGGATTAACTACATGTATAATCTATTCTATTCTATTTTGGAAAGTTATCCAAGTATTGATTGGTCAATTTATAATAGCAATAATGCAATAGAAGTTGACTCCCAGTCATGTGTGCTATTCTAAAAAATATCAGACGATTAGTTGGACATTGCCGTGTTGTCTATCGTCGCCAAGGAAGCTCTTGATCCAGTGAAACACTGCGCGAGTTGCAGTTGCCGTGCACCAAATGCGGATACATTGAATGAAGATTAAGGAGAGCCCTGCTCACGTCCAGCGGGACTTTTATTTTAAGGATCGACCAGTGACTTCATCTGGATCGTTTGCTTGCAGTTTGTTCAAGCCACTGTCGAAGGTCGCCTTGAGCCATGTACTCAGTGATAGCGACCAAATGCGTTTCGCGAGACCAAGCTACTCGGATAATAGTCACCACCTGAGGATAGAGGAATTTGGCTTGACGCTTAAACTCGCGCCTTAACTGCTCCGTACCACCTTCCAATCTACTGAAAGACGTCGAACGTTGCGTAAACAAAGTGTCACAAGCAGCATGAACCGTGGTGAAATAAGGCTTGCGTCGCTTGCCTCCGAAGATGCGTCTGGAGGAACGATGAATGTCTTAGTGGTGGCCAAGTTCTTGGGCCCCAGGAATCGAGATCTTCTGCTTGTGCCACTCAAGTTTAGCATTTTCAGGTGCTTAAAGCTCAAACGTCATGGCTGTAGCTTTTCATCCACCCAGAACCCAGCGTCGTTTCTATAAAGTGGCTGTTTGGTCTGTCTTAGATGAACACGACGAAACAAATGCCGATGCCGATTTTGTCACGTCAGTTGTAGTTCGGTCTACTTCGTTATCGCGTATCGTTAGATTTAATTCCTCGTTTCGCGTTACTTCATCAAAATGTTCGCTCATCAGACGCGGGCAATGCGAAATAACCTCCACGAGTGTCTCGACCATGGTGAGTCAAAATTCTGTGAAAGATATCTCTATAATATATGCCGTGTGACGAACGGTACTTTTATGAAATGGGCCAGACTCTTCATGTGGCATCTCTGATTTACTTGCACATACGTGCTCTTGTGTCCCCGTCCCATGCTTCACTTGCGAAATGTCGCAAGGGACGATTATGCTGATTTTTTTTAATTTTGTACTGAAAAACGAGCATTAATTACTCTCTGTCTATCGTGTCGTCGGCCTTTGCAAAGTCCAGAAACAATACTCCGCCGCTGTCGCCACTGGCTTGGTATCATTCCCCTTGAATTGTCGTAAAATATCCATCATTAATACCACAGCTGTATCCATTTGTCGTCCATGGACGAAATCTGTTGAGCATTACAGATAAGTCTACCAAGGAATGTTTGAAGTCTGGAGACAATAATCCATATCATCTGCCAAGTCGCATTTCTTTCGTAATGGGATGATTACAGCTTCAAGAAATGAGTCTGGAGGTGGTTCCCCACATAATATTGCGTTACACATTGTACCCAAATCCGTTATCACATCGTCGGAAACGTCTTTTTAAAAATCATTGTTGAGGCCATAAGGGCCTCCTGCTTTTCTTCTTTTCAAAGTGCGTAATGCTAACGTGATGTCGTCCTCATCAATGAGTGCCATTAACGTGGCATTTTCCATGAACAAATCCCTCTAATCCGCTTTCCATGTTTGTTACCTCCACTGTGCGGTGACTACCTCTTTCCAGACCACACAAATTTATCAGGAATACTCAATTCAAAATGCGGATCGAAAGCTGGATCCTCTATCGTAATTGATGTGACACGCTGATTGCTCTCCGAGGTTGCCGTACGCCGAAATAACCAATACATAGTCTCCATCGATCGCCGTAATTTTCTGTCCACACGTACCTTATTTTGTTGGATAACTTCATTTGCTGATATGCTTAGTATCTGGTCTCGAGTTGTGGGCGTCCCGTACAAAGATTGCGCTAATTGAGCTGCTTTCCATCTGCGTCGTTGTGCAACTCGTTTCCGCACTGTTATAATTGCCTTTGTCGACACCTTGATAAGAAAGTCCCACTCCACTTCCGAACTTGCTTTCCGATGTTCATGGGCCTGGACTTCCGCTCTTATTTCTTCCATAACTCAAAAATCGCCAGCTCTGCGTACTAAATATTGCAGCATATAATGCCGTCGGCTTGGCGCCTGTTTTTATCGTGAAGGTTCTCGTAAAAAGAGTCGCACTTCTTCGTGATCCGATGGGACCTCTGGAGTACATGTCTCTTCACTGTGAAGCCAATCGTAACAGGCTTCAGGAATGTAGAACCGGTCGAGTCAACTCGCTGTGTCACCTTGCCAGAAAGTAAAATTTGCGCTCGCTTTTAAACCCCCCACCTCCCACGCTGCCGTTTGAGACAATGTTGCATCATACCAACGGTTATTCTCCACTAGCCGTGATAGTTCCACATATTCCGTCTTTGTGTCTCATTTGGTCCCTGACCTATCCAGCAGATCAAATTCAACACTGTTAAAACCCCCTGCGATGATCACGTTGGGCCTAGTCTGTAGATCCCACACTCTGATACCTGTACAAACCCGCGCACGATTAGAGTTAGTATCATGGGGCGCATAGATATTTATGTTTACCCAATACGCTAGATCCAACGCGAAGATTCGAGACGTTCAGAGGTAACGTTTCCATTGTATCCTAGGTCTGGTGTTAATAGTATGCCGACTCCCCCACTTTTTTTAGAGATGCTCCAGTGAGCCAACCTGTGATCGGGGTTGTTATATTGACGCATTTTACTCCAGGAGGCGGTGAGATCATCAGCTTCTGACAGTGTTGTGATGTGTGTTTTCTGTATGACAATGCAGTCCGCTCTAGAGGTGGGTGGGCGACCCCCTACGCCTGTAACCACTGCCATCGGGATGTCGCCTTGAACTCACGTACGTTTTGGGTGATGATATGGAATTGTTGTCTCTCTTGTCCTGACTGGTTTTGGGAAGGCCGGGTATCGGATGGTCCCCTAATTCATCGACCTTCTGTTTACTAAAGGCATTCATAGTTTGCAGTAATCGCGGTACTTCCTTCTTATAATCTGGACACTTTACAGTGCCCTTAGTATAATAAAAGGGTGTCGTTTGCCGATACTCCGATGGACGAACATCCTTGACAGGTATCCTGTTCGGCAATACCTACAGTAGGAGACACGTTAGTTACTACCTTGTGCAAATATTATGTCAGGTCAAACCACACTGCTTTATCGTCCTGCTTCAGTCACCGAGCAAGTTGGCGAAAATCAAGTATCCTCTGTTGGGCTGTAAAATAGTGATGAATTTTATTCACGATGGAATCTCGAGGCATGTCTTCTTCCTCGATAAGCGCCGCTATGTGAGCGCCATAAATGTTAGCGCAGATTGCCGTATTCGCGAATTTGTCAATCCTATGTGGCGCACACAACTTCCATGGAGGGTTGTGTTCGTACTTGTTCTCGTACTATTTTCAACTCCTGTCTGCTTGCACGTGAGGCCTTTTTTGTGGCTCCCCTTGAGCTGCTGTGACCCTTTTACCCCAAACAGCTAGAGCTGATGTCAACACATTTTCGTACCTACCGTCATGGCTCGTTGCCATCAAAATTCCCAACATTCACGACGCCAATCTCGGATTAGCTCTCTCAATACCTCCACTCTTATACACGCAATTATACAGTGTGCATGGCTAAAGCACTCAAGTAGTTGCATAAGGGCGACTCGTTCTATTAACGCCGCTTTTAACCAGACTCGTTTGTCTGCCCCCACCTTTGGGAAGAGCGTTCCTTGCTGATGATTCCAAACTGACGTCATCGTATTCTAGACCCGTGCCCATTCTGTCATATTTTCGTCGATGGATTGCTGTCCAGTATCAGTTGCGTGGAACCCTTCGAGTAATTCTCGCTGGACTGGCTTGATAAACTCTGGCTAGACTGTCCTGTCTTGCTCGTACGCTTCCGCTACCACCCTTTTTATGCGACCGAACTTTTTCGGCATCCAGTGTAGCGGAGACTCTTTCTGGTGTTTTTTGGGTATACCCATACTGTTCCGTGTGCTGGGGCTGTTCCTTCTGATTTAATGTCGAATGTGAGATACCTTTTGTTGGGTCATGCGTCTCCTTGCCTCGTGGTATCCCATCGGTTGAATCATCCAATAGAAAAGACCCATTAGTTTTCTGATGCCAGTTAATTAGCGTTGTCTCCGTGACATCATACGTCTCTGCGAAATGCCGCCGTATCCTTGAATCTCGTAAATTTACCCTCATCAGATCTGCCTGGTTGTCCGGTGACAAATACGAAACTATGTCGATTAGAAACTGTAACAATGTATCCATACATGTTCTCTCAGAGTTCAGCAGGTGTTCGATCTTATTATGGGAGAAATGTGGTGCCTTCTCTGCATCGTTTGAGCGCGTGCCCACATGCGATTGTATTATCTGGCTTTGTAGTGTTCTGAAATCTAAATCCATTGGCTCGGAGCTCTGGTAATGTTGTTTCTCATTTGCCTTTAGGATGGCATCGTTTTCTGCCATGCTTGGCTAGGAGTTGCGGAGGATAAGACGTCCTGACAAGTTAGTATCCCATGCTCCGCTCTAGTATCGTCCATCTCTACACCAAAGCTCAATTGGTTTCGTCAAATGTCCAAAATAGAATCAGCAATGACCAAAATTATTCGTCGAACCTGTTACAAATAGTACCTCCTATAAACAATCTTATTTAAGAAATGGATATGTATTGATATCGTCTATTTGCCGATGCAGCGGCATCTTTACACTTTTCATTGGCAAGGTGCGTGGTCGTAAGGGGGAGATGTACACGTGATAACCAAAGTGACAACAATGATGATTCCCGTTGGTCGTTCCGTTCGATGCTTGATGAGACGGTGGACATTGAGCAAGCGCCGTCGCTTTCCGAACACTGGCGTCGCAACAGCAAAGCAGTGGAAGAGCGGGCTCATCAAGAGAATGGTGATTTTTCTGTCCAAAGGCCTCAAGACAGGTCCCCAAGTGACAAACTTGGTGATTCGAAAAAGAACGCACTGAATATGGCGACAAGAAACGCGTCGGACGTCGCGGCCTTTCAAACGCACATGCACGAAACGTTTCGTCGCGTTGAAGACATGGTCCAAGTTCATAAAGGGCTCTTTCACTTCGAATCAACAAGTGAACGTCCAAGTATTGACGAAAAAATGTACGACCAAGCGCAACACGTTGCACATACAACGTTTAACGCGTTAGCTGATCTATCTTTCTCGCACAAAGAGAGCACGTTAAGTGATTTCGACACGTCCAATAACATCTTTAGTCGTGAGTCGGGTGGGATTACTGGTGCAGTCTCGATAGGATGATCTATATATTGTCCTTCATATTGTAGAATTTGACAAGCGAATCGAAGAAATTCGCTCTTCTTTGAACGCGATAGCAAATGGGGACAAGGTCGAGTGGACAAGTACCAAGGTTCTGGTACATTGTACGGTGGAGGGTAAGGCAAAACTTGACGGTTTTTTGTTGGAGTAGCACCAGGATGAAGAAGATACAGAAGATGCAGGCGATTTCCCATTCGAAGCGACGCGATTTCAGGATGATACAGAGGACAAGACGAGCAGCGCGTCATTGCGCAGAGAAAAAGATTCTGCGAAATGACACGTTCGTGAAAAACGTTACTAGTATATGCTAGCAACATCTCTAACCCCGAAAATATGAAGCTGGTAGCTAAGCAATACAATGTTTACATCGATAATTTCAAGAAGCACACGTCTCGACTACAAGGCAGACCCGAAGTATCGCTTCTACCTACCAAGGCAGCCATGTCGAGTCTCACTTTTACAAGGCAATTCAGCCCACAGAGCTCGAGATTACCAAATCCCCCTTGGTATTATTGTTGAAGCTATACCCTTTGCATACCGTTTGTGATGTTTTATATCATTTATGAAAAGCTGTCGAATAATTTTGGTCATTGCTGATTCTATTTTGGACATTTGACGAAACCAATTGAGCTTTGGTGTATATTTGGATTACCTCCAGCTGCTTTTTCTCTTTCATCTTGATGTCTCCATCCATGTATGTAGGCGTGGTAGTGGGCTGCCTGAAAATGCAGATCGAAAGGCAGTTTTCCTCTAGACACTATTGCCTCGTTCTTTAATCTGTTGACTTCTTGAATGCAATTTACATTTTGGAGTAGAAACTCACGTTAAGCTAAATTGATGTTCGAAGTGTCTACAGTCACCAATTTTGGAGTGGTATGAAAATAGCACTGTCTATCCTAGCCCTAACGTGGCAGCAAATAGTCTGAGGTTTACCTTCCGGGTGCGAAGCACGCGGATGTAAACCCAGGACCCAACATTGCCCATAGTGCTCGAGGAGGTTTCCTTGCAAGCCGAAGCGGGCTTATTTTTTTTTTAACCAGCGAGTCTTTGGTTTGGAGTCGGGTGATAATTTGATGCCAACCTCGTTTGGTTTATCCCATCCTATCTCGTATTTGTCTACTCTTCCATGACCAGAAACATTGCGAAAGTTGGTGACTGTAGAGAGTGCCATTAATGTTTCCTGAGAATAGTGAAGAGTTGTTGAGGTACTGTAGTCAGTTTAGGATAAGCTATAAGCTACTAGGAAGGATCTTAATTTTTAAGCCAACTTGGCCCGGGAGTTAGGTCTTTTTCACGTCGATCTTGTACGCTGCCTTCATCCTCCTCCAAATAATAAAGAGAAATTTGCAAGTACTTTCGTTGGACTCTGGTACTCGTCCGCTGTCGTTCATGATGGATTGCGGCTTGGACATGTGCCATCGCACTGCTCCATGTATGCTGTCGGTGCTGCTTTGCTTCCCATTCCTCGATCCCATGGACAACTGGATTTCTCAGTCTTCAAAGCCCCGCGATAATGATGCAACTTAACGCCCACCAAATGCGTTTTAGTTTGCCGTTCTCCTTCCTCGTTCTTTGGTTCCAGTCGTGCCTTCAATCGTGTCAGCATTACTTGGGATAGGACCGGTGCCTCTCTGATCTCAATTGCACCTTGATACTTCTCGCCGGCTTCCATCGCGTCATACCGTCCTTCCCACTTAGACAGAAATGAACTCCACACCCCCGCTGCCCGTCTACACCCTCACACAATGTGTGTTACTGTCGGAATGTAGTGTCGTGTACTTGCCTCCCTTCTTGAGCGTAGGTAGTTTCTTAATCGGTTAGATCTTGTAGGCTACCTTATTGCGTATGCTTTCTGTAGCCGTTTAAAGCTAGAGGACAATACCAGTTAACGGAACGAAAGACTTAGTTCGATTGCTAAGTCGGAGAACTACCGTGCCGGTCCTCAACCCGTGCGTCGTTTTAATTTAAAAAGGAAAAGTATATCGTTATAAAACGTTACCAAAATAAATCAGAAACGACTGCTCTGTAACCCAAGTGATATGTAAAGTGTCCTACTGTAATTTTCGTCAAAAGCGGGAATTTTACCTTTCCGCACTTTATCGTTGTATACCAAATGGGTACAAAATTCCAACACTCCTTCCGAGAAATACCGGGACATCTCCACGCATAAACATCTCAACCTCCACTGGACTTGCACACACAGTAGCGCAATGAAGCAATGAACCAGATTGTCCAATAGAACCATCACCTAAGGCAAATTTGCTCTCGCAACTCTGCAATCCTTGGCGCCCTCAATGGCTTGTTTAGCATATCTGCCACCATATCTTCAGTCAAAACTTGTTCCCGTCGCATCTTACCCTCCCTTGTATAAGCTTTAATAAAATTCAATTTAATATCCACATGCTTCGAACATGAAGCGCTTCTTCATTCCTGCAGCTGCTTAATCGCTGCCTTATTATCAATCTTGAGCACAATAGGGATTCGGAAATGCATACCAATTTCATCAAACATTTTTTATCCCAAGCGCTTGCCTCCCTCCAACTGCAGTGGTCACGAATTCTGCTTCGGCAGTGGACAATGCAACAGCTTCTTAATTCTTGCAGTTCCATCCTGCATTGATTCCATTTACAAAAATGACGCTTGCACTTATACTCTTGCGACCCGCCTTGTCGGCAGCGACATCCGCATCGCTGTAGCTGACTTTGCGTATTGGTAAGAGTTCCCCACCATCGTACTTTAGAATCAGTTTCAGAGACTTCGATCATTTGAGGCAGCGAGCTATGCGCTTTGCCATTTGAAAATTTAGGAGACTCGGTGTATGTGTATGCCGAGTCGCCCGATGAACCGCGAACGCGATGTCAGGACGCGTGCATTGGGAAATCTAGAAATGACTGTCAACGAGAGACTGAAATTCCTTTATTATATGTATATTTTCGTCAAACTTCGTAGGCATTTCCTTTTTCCGTTCCTTTTTGCCCTTTCACTCGTTAGGGCTGCAGCTTTTTTTTCTTGCACGCCCTGACTTTCTCAGAACGGTTTATTCTTGAGTTTCTTTCCGGTTTCTATCATGATAATTTGCATTTCCGTGAGCCGTTTATCTTGCATGTTTGCTGCTTCCATCGACATCTGCTTCGCAACCGTCAGCGACCAAATTTCTTTTCTTGCGCCGAGGAGAAAAGTTCCAGAACGAAGCAACCCAAGCGTGATTCCGGCAAAAATGCGCCAATTGATCGTATCGGTGGAGTTATATGCAGTGACCTCAAAGGCACGATAAATCCACGCGATAGACGTGGAAACCGGTTTTTGGTGGCCTTTGTAGACCATTTCTCGAGCTCTGTGCGTGTTTTCGCCGCCCCCACAAAAGATAGGGCGGAAAAGATGTTCGAACACTTTCTTGTGGGGTTCGAAGGTGAATTTGGGTGCAGAATTCACGTTCTGCGCACCGATGGAGGTGGTGAATTTAAGAACGTGGAGCGTTTTTGCAAAAGAACGGGGGTTCAGAGGCAGATTACCGAAGCCGGAACCCCAGCGTCAAACGATAAAATGGAGCGAATGAACCGAACAATTTTCAATATGGTTCGGTGCATGATATTCGATCAGGTATACCATTAATGTATTGGACGGAAGCGTCTGATTTTGCAGCATACATACTCAACCGTAGTCCAACAAGAGCAAACCCAGGAAGAGCCCCCCAATCCAGATATTGACGAAAACGCGAGTGGATGTGGGTGATATTGTGGTTTTTGGATCCCCCTGTATGGTTTGGAGGGATTAAAAAATAAATCGCTTGGAAAACATGCCGAAAGGACATTAATATTGGAAAAAACTCAGACAAAGGGCTATAAGGTCCTTTCGTTGAAGAATCGGGTGGTAACGACCACCCGACACGTGATAAACATTGAGAAGCTCGATGAAAGGTCGAATGACATGGTTGCAGAGAAACCCCAGGCCGAAATGAGTGATAAGGATGGATATCACGAAGCAACGAATAAATATAATTCGGAACGGTTTCCGGATACTGAAGGCAAGAAAATACATCATCTCGAGACGCCGGAAAGGATAAGACAGGCATGCAAAAATCGGTCAGAAGTGTAAAAAAAGGCATCCACCGCCGAGGAAGAGATGAGGAAGAAAAAATCCAAGGCTGTCAAGCAGAAGGGCACGGCTGTGGAAGGAGATCTGAGAGAAGTATTGACCTCAAAAGAGGCCCAAGAACAAAATGAAAGTGTGAATAGAGTGTCTGAAGCTGGCGAAAATATTCTATTTGCAATCGCGGTAATCAGTGTGGTAACTGGCGATGAAAGAAAATTTGCAGCTCTTCCCGACCCCAGAAATTTTCGAGAGGCGCACGCATCCAGCCAATCTGACAAGTGGACAGAGGCTGAGCAAGCAGAATTACGTGCACTGTATGATTTGGGAACCTGGAAGTTAGCGAAACGAGTGGAAGAAAACAAACCACTACCGACGAAACGGGTCTATAAGACCAAATTGAAGTCGGATGGGACAGTGGAACGCTACAAAGCAAGGTTGGTTGCACGTGGCGATCAGCGGATACTTGGTGAAGATTATTTTATGACATTTTCCACGGTTATGGAACTTAACAACATGAAGGTTATCCTGATTATGTCACTCGTCTGGAATATACCTGCTCGACATGGAGATGTGCCCAGTGCATATCCTAAAGCGGACACGAAATACACCTGCAAATTCCACAGGGAATGAGCATATCGAAAGCAAATTTAAGGACAGTTGGAGTGGAATCAAAGAAAGGGTTGGTATTGAAGCTAGAGAAAAAATTATACGGCCTAAAGCAGACTGGAAGACTCTGGTACGAGCATTTACGTGAGACTATGGTTAAACTGGGATCTATACAGTGTTCAACTGACACGTGCGTTCTCATACGTATTTGTGGTGATGATAAAACCCGAGTAGGGTGTACGTCGATGACCTACTAGCTACAGCGACGTGTGAAGCACTGGTTGACAAATTTTTCGACGAGACGAAAATATTGGAACTGAAGTATCTCGGAAATGTGGAAAAATTTCTAGGTATGCGAGTCGAAGAAGACTCGGAAAATGGATACACTGTCGATCAAGAATTGACGATT
Organism: Sclerospora graminicola; assembly: GCA_001887855.2. NCBI lineage: Eukaryota > Oomycota > Peronosporomycetes > Peronosporales > Peronosporaceae > Sclerospora > Sclerospora graminicola. The sequence continues at coordinate 13,605 of MIQA02012449.1, read as the reverse complement.
GAAGAGATGTTAACCAAGCATGGACGGCAAGACGCGAGCGCAGTTCGGACACCAATCGCAGAAATGGAAATGGATGATAGTCTGGATGAATTGCTGCCTACAAAGACAAGTGGAAATTTACCGTGCGTGAAAAATTTCCGGTTGGTGGGTAGTCTTCTCTGGATCTCCAGGTGCACAAGGCCTGACATTTTATTTGCGGTGGACAAAGCCACCAGGCGTACCCATGCGTCAACATTACTCGATTATAAGGTGGCTAAGAGAATTGCTCGGTACCTGAAGGGTACCAAAATTTTGAAATTGCACTTGAATCACGATGATGGAAAACATTTACCGTTACGAATTGATGGATAGAGTGATGCCGATCTCGCTGCCGATAAGGCAGACATGAAAAGTGTGAGTGCAAGTGTGATCTTCATAAATGGGATAGTTGCCGGCTGGAAGTGTAAAAAGAAAGGGACGGTTGCACTTTCTACGGCGGAGGCAGAATTTGTAGCGGCAGCAGCTGGAGAAAAACAAGCATTGGGCATTCGTGAGCTTTTCGAAGAGATCGATGTGAGTGCAAAAAAACCGATCGTGTTGAAGATTGATAACATGGCAGTGATCACACAACTACAAAGCGGGGCCAGTGCAGCAAGCACGAAACATGTTGACGTTAAACTCAAGTTCCTAAAAGATTACGTGCAGAAGGGTCGAGTGCATCCGGAACATGTGGGCACGGTAAATATGATTGCGGACCTACTAACCAAGATTTGGCTGCGCCCAGAATTAACGAATTACGAGAACAGATTGGTTTGAAATGACGTGAAAAGTTGGATCAGATATGGGTTTACGCTCGATTACATATGATTGCATGCAGATTTTATTTGAAACTATGCGGAACATGCAGCGTTGACGGTATCGGAAGGAGTGCTGGAATTTGTGTCGTTTCAGTGAACTATGGAAATGGATCAAATTTGTTCGAGACTGACATTATGGATATTGGCAAAGTTGTATAGGTTAAAGTTTTTCTATGTGTCAACTTTTAATATTACATAATAGTGGTTCTCACGAATCAAGGTATAATGGAGAATGGCAAAATAATGGATTGTCATTGGTCAGATCCATCATGCATCCTACCTCATCCTTCTCGATCTGTCATTCAAAAATAAAAGAGGAGGCTGGAGAAACGCAGTAGGTTGGCATGTGATTCGCCAAAAAGACTGAAGAAGAATGCTCGTAATTGGCTGTTATTCCTGAGTAGAATGAGCTTTTTTTAGTCTTTTCTTTTTTAACTGTGGTCGGCACAAGAACGAGAGCACACAAATACTAGCTGAGAGATAACAAATAAAAGGAATAAGTCGTCTAGATGGAATAGAATCACAGAATGTTTAAAATGCGAGTTGTTTTTAAACGTTTACTCACTCCTGTAGACATTATTCACTTTAAATTAAAATTGTGCTCTAACTTTTGGAAAATGAAATAAGCCAGTTCGAGGTCCTCACAAACGTTACAAGGAGGATGAATTTTCATTGGTCAACTCCATCACTCAACCTTCCATTCTACCTCTATTCGTGAGAACCACTAATATATCACTTTTACTTTTTACAAAAAAACACAACTAAGCAAAAGTCAGCGCCGTCGTACTAACAGACAACCGGCGCGATTTGACTTGACTTCAAGTGATTGAAACTTTACTTTCATTACCAGTGGGCACTAACAGGATTACGGTTTAAGTGGAGTCTTATTTTTTCACTTGTTCACGCTTACGTTTGGAGACTGGAATCACGGATCCTAGCAGGTCCATTTCTTCCGTTACGTTTTGTCTGTGGCTTCTTACGTAGATTGTCGCTATTACAGTGGTGTTACGTGGATTGTTCAACATCAACTGTGTTTTGCATCAGAAATCAAATCCAAATCCAAATTCCAACAACCCGTTTCGAGATGGGCCTCCATATCGTCGCTGTGGGCTATTAAAAGCTAGCTTCATTGTCGAGTCAGACACGGGTAGTGACCCTTTATCGTTTGAAAGTGTAGGATTGCGGAGTCATCGCTAAAATATAATAGAAACGCAATAATAGAAACACTTGAACCACTTCAGCTCGAAATCTTAACTTCCAACGGATTGCCTGACGAAAGATGGAAAAATTCAAGGGCAGATTCGACTAAATTTACGACTAGCGAACGACTTGGCGATTCGAAGTGACGATTAGGGCTCAAACCCGCGGGATTTGGTGCGGGTTGAGGTTGACCCGTAGCCCATCCCGCGGGTTGCGGGCTGGTTTGTGGGCTCTTTGAGTTAGCTTGTTGCACATTGCTGGCCAAGGATAGCCTTCGTCAGAAGGAGTGGATTCTCTTCTGGCAAGATATTATCTTCTCCACTGTGAGAAGGTTTAGTTACATCTGTCTAGGTGACATGAGAAGCTACTCAAAGTTTGAGGTGGAAAAAGTGCGAGGGTGGCTGAAGAATATAAAGGTTATACTAATCATAGATTGGGCTAATTGTGAGTGGCAGCATCGACTCTGTGGTGAAGATATCGAAGACGGACGATGTGGATGGCAAGCGAATAAAGCTCAATAATGGGACAAACGAGATTACGATTGAATATGAATGACACAGCAGGCATTGAAGATACGAAGATTGCTGTACTATTGATGAACTAAAAAGCGCTGGGTGTGTGGATATGTCTAAATCTAATTGTATCCAATTTTCCAAACACATTAACGATTCTATAGTTGATTCCTTATAGAGCCCCGAAAAAAATCAATTACTATTCGCTGTCCAACAGAAAAGAGCTGCTCGCTGGTCTTCCGTCGTTCTTGTCAATGACTGTTCGTACTTGTGTGGTGATGAATTAATTAACGGCCAGGTATGAGATACATCTGGCCGAGGGTGCATTCTGATTGGCAGAAAATGCCGGCCAAGGGCGTGGATGCTGGATGGCAGCTGCCGAGTGTATCCACAAGCGGCAGGACCGCGCAAGGCACGGAATCGAGCCAGATGGGCGTGATCAAGGGACTTGTAATCGGGCTAGCCAGAAATGGGCCGTCCGGATCAGGCGGGCCGGATGGCCGCCGATGGTGGATGACCGAGGGGCGGATTGTCTGAAAGATGTACGTGCGAAGGATCCTGAAGAAGCTGGGCCCTTGTGGAAGACGGATGGGACGCCGGAGGTGGATGCTAAAGAAGAGTTGACGCCAGCGGCCAAGTGCGCCTTGATGGATGGCTATCCAGGTCGAACCGGATATTTGATGTACGGTACACGTAGGAGTATCCAGGCGGGCTGACTGATTGGTGTACAGTACACAAAAGAGCATCTGAATGGTTTTGGTGTACGACACACAAAAAAGCATATGGATGGTTTTGGTGTACGTTACACAAAAGAACATCTGACTGGGCTATTTCAGGTAGGACACATGACTATCTAGCCGGGCTATTTGGGGTAGGTTACACAAAAGGGAGTATTGGATATACGGATAAAAATCAGTATATGTTTCGCTTTCGAAGACGTCATTGGTTCACAGCAGAGGGCTAACAAGGTCCCCTCTTGCTGCTATTGGTTTGCCCGGGGAAGGTTAAGAGGAACCACCGGAAGTCCCCTGACCGGGAGTCGCCGCGTCGCGTATACTCAACTTAAGTCGCCCGTGTTTTGAACACGGTTTATCTCTATTGGAAAGTGTGGTAACGTTTTGGCCTACTGTGGAAGATTGTGGAGTGTTATTTGGATTCCCTATCACATACACGATTGGATTTACCCCTTTGTTGTCTTTAATTTAGCTGGCCGGTTGATTATTCTCGGTCCAGCCGTCGCAGTATACAGACTTTAAGTATGTTGCCAACCCTGCTCCCCGGTGAAGATTTCCGCCCAGGAGCTACCCCTAGTCCTAACCCTCGTTTCCCTATTCGACGGACTTTTAACTTTTCGCCCTAGGGTCCATCAAGAGAGCGCAACCACCAGTGCCGACGGGTACACAAGGTGAGCTTTACGAACATTGATCATCCAAGTCGTCACGACCAAGGTGATGGGAGTGACCGATCCAGCCGGCTGGATGGCGGATCGGATCAAGACCTGGATTGACGGAGTATCCCCTCCAACAGTCAGTCATCATCTGGGCCCCCGTGGGTGTTCGCATCTCAGAAGGAATTTCTGAGAGCGACTACACCACACTAGACCGATTTGTTTTTGACATATAATCACGAGCAGTGGTCGCAAAATGCACAGCTTACCTTATTTTCGCTCTTTGTCATGCTGCTACTTGCTGGTATAGTGGCTATACAAACAAATTCGTGAAAGGTTTTCTTTGAGGAGCATTTACGTCACGTAGACAGGGTATATATAGTACCTGATCAACCTGCCTTTCACGACGATCTTTCAAGCTTTGTGCTCCAATCTACGGTTTAGTTATTGAGGCAGCTTGCCCTTCGTAAAATACCTAATGATCCAAAGATGAGTGCGTCTGCTTGCTACGGCATAGAATAATTTGCAAATGTTAGTTGCCTCAAATGCCAATGCACGCTCATATTCAACCAACCTCTGTAGTAAACACCATTCCAAGTGGCAATCTTTCGACATTGCTCTTTATAATGTTCCGCACAGAGTCGTTTTCCTTCCTTGGTTCAGTAAAAATTACGGGCTGTGCTACATCACTCTTTTTTCGTGTTAAAGACTGCAGTGACGAAGAGGGCGCCTTCCCTTAGCTGTGAGCTGTGTGTGGGCTTCGGGCTGGGCTCAGGTCAACCCGCAACCCAAACAGCGCGGGTTGGGTGCGGGTTTTGGGGTGCGGGTTTTGGGGTGCGGGTTTTGGGATGCGGGTTTGAGCCCTAGTGACGATGCGTCCTACAACGCTGGAATTATGGAGTCGGTACGATAGAAGTTGGTATAGTCAAATCGAGGTTTTATTCCTTTTTTTTTACCAAAGCCCTGTTGCGAATTTTCACTACATGTATACCTTTCCAACGGCAGCGTACAACACTAACACTCCGCCGGTACCCAAACATTGCCCTTGCCAGAGAGCCACAGGTAGGGGCGGGCACTCCACTAGATGCGGCTAACATATCTGAAACCAAGAGAGAATACATAGCGCGCAAGAAGCTCCGACAAGCTAATAGGCTAGTCACGGTTGCCGAAGTTGAAGCGGCAGAAATACGCCAGCATGCTCTCGTGATTCATCATTTTGCGCATGCGTATCCTGGGGCTGGGGTTCCTGCCTGGTTCGATCCAGCGATGCAGGCGGCACTGCAGACAGCGCTGCAGACGCAGCAGGCGGCTTGGTAGTTGTGGTGTAGTCGCCCACAGAAATTCCTTCTGAGATGCGAACACCCACGGGGGGCCCAGATGATGACTGACTGTTGGAGGGGATACTCCGTCAATCCAGGTCTTGATCCGATCCGCCATCCAGCCGGCTGGATCGGTCACTCCCATCACCTTCTTTGTGACGACTTGGATGATCCATAAAGCCCACCTTGTGTACCCGTCAATCCTGGCGGTTAACGCTCTCTTAGTGGACTCTAGGGCGAAAAAAAATCTAATAGGGGGACGAGGGTTAGGACTAGCGTTGCTCCTGGACGGAAATCTTCACCGGGGAGCAGGATTGGCGCTATAATTAAAATTTGTATACCGCAAAGGCTGGACTGAGAAAAATCAACCGGCCAGCTAAACCAAAGACAACAAAGGGGTAAATCCAATCTTGTGTGCAAAAAGGGAATCGAAACAACACTCCACATTTTGCCACAGTAGGCCAAAACGTTACCACACTTTTCAATAGAGATAAACCGTGTTCAAAACACGGGCGACTTGAGTTGAGTATAAGTTTCACGACGACTCCCGGTCAGGGGACTTCCGGTGGGTTCCTCTTAAGCTTTCCCGGGTAAACCAATAGCCGCAAGAGGGGACATTGTTAGCCCTCTGCTGTGGACCAATGAAATGACTTGCGTCTTAGAAAGCGAAACGTATACTGATTTTTATCCCTATATCCAATACTCCCTTTTGTGTAACCTACCCACAATAACCTGGCTGGATAGTTATGTGCCTTATCTGAAATAGCGCGGCTGGATAGCCTTTGTGTACCGTACACCAAATATCCTGCTCAACCTGGATACTCCTCCCACCGTAATTAGTCTGTACCAGACTAATTTCGAACCTGAGTTTTTGAGCTGTGCTACCTTAAATAGTCTGTGCCAGACTATTAATGAACACAGACTAATTAAGGGATGTTCGGAAATAGTCTTTGCGAGACTAATTTATATTAGTCTGGGTTAAACTAAGTGTCACACACACCCTGTACCATAACGTGGGTACATCGTACCGTAAACCCGTTGTGTCACACAAGGATAAATCGCCACTTACAGAACCGCCATTATATGTATCTATTCGATCAACTGTATCGTTAGACCAGCGAATTTAGGAGCATGTATATTTTATTAGAACACCTAGTAATGGCGGCAAACTCCTATACCGGATACTGTCTCAGTATCTTTATTTCCATATTTGCTGTTAGCTTAGTATTCTTGTCCGTTGATTATTTAGGGAGTGGTGTGCGCACGTCACATTTTCATTGCATAAAGAAGTGCAACGGTCTCGAAAGCTAACAATATCTTCTATGCATTGACCGGTATTGATAGGCTGCCAAGTAATAGTAACTTGTGTAACGCCGAGTCAGTTCTTGACCAGGCTATTCACAGCTCTAAAGGCTGCCTAAATATACATGTATATTGGTACGATTTTATTAAAAAAAAACTTAGATAGCCATATTCTGATAAATTATGTTGCTATCGTGTATAGCACATACGGATGTTGTATTTGGCGTCGCAAAAGCTCATTATGCAATCTAAATCTTGTATATAGTATTTATCTATACTGTAGTCACCTTATGCACTTGAGTATTGGCACAAGTGACTACGTTTGAAAGAATTTTGGGCGCTTAAAACTCCCAAAACAGTCCTGTTTTCTTCGTCGCTTGGTTTTAAATCGTCTTCCGTCCTTATTTTCCTTGGAGCCACTGAATCTGATGGAGCTGTGGTTATCAATGCAATTTGTTGACCGTACAGAGCGAACACCTCCTTGACGTTTCTATTGAAATTATGGATAGAACAAGGGAATACAGTACGCTTCATTTTACTTTTGCGGCTCAAAGACGAATGCTCGACGACGACTTCATCTCTAGGCTCTCTGCTGGGAGATCTCGCATCTGAAGGTGGACGGAATGACGCCAAAAAGTGGGGGCTTCGGAAGTGGAAATACTGCAAGACGGCAAAGCTTTACTGCGTTTACATTGGAGCTCCTTGGCTTCAAGACTTGTGTTTCGTGAGCCCGGAGGTGGCTGCGCGAGTGACAGACATGGCGCCATTGACATGCGATGCATCTTACGGAGCGCATTCCAAAGTGGTGGGGCCTCGGAGACATCTGTTATGACGTGGCTGACAAAAACATAAAGTTGTGAGCCCATGTGCTGTTTATAGCATTTAATTAGGCAAAACTATTAGAGCCTAGACACTAGAGTTATCAAAGATTTATAAAAAAACAAGTTAAAAAAGTGTTCAAAAATATAATGGTTAATTTTTCTTGACTTGTATCAATTTTTTTACGATATCTCTACTTCAGCAAGAGCGTCTTCAAAACCATTGATATCAGCGGGATCGATTTGCAGGAAGCCCCCGCCCTCTGTGAAGCTGCTCTGCTTTTGACATCATTCTTTACGGTACGTTGTACCTTCTTTATGGTACAGTGGGCCAACTGTTCCAGACTAATTAGGAAGTTTTGAGAGCTGACTAATTTTTCTTTACCTAAATTAGTCTGTGCCAGACTAATTCCGAACACAGACTATTTTTGCACACAGACTAATTACGGTGGGAGGAGTAGCTTTTGTGTACCGCATACCAAATATCCTGCTCAACCTGGATCGCCATCCACCTCGACCTGGACAAAACCAGGCCGTCGTCTCCGGTTCCCCTTTAGCGGCCACGCAGCCACCTCCGGCGTCTCATCCGGCTTCTACAGGGTCATAGGCTTCCTCAGGGCCCTTCATACGTACATCTTTTAGCCGATCCGCCCCTTGGTCACCTATAACCACCATCGACGGCCATCCAGCCCCACCTGGTCCGACCGACCAACTTCTGGCTGACCTGGTTCCGAGCTTCCAGATCACCATCATCTAGCTTGATCCCATGCCTTGCACCGATCTGTCGCTTGTGAGTACACCGGGCAGCTGTCATCCTGCGTCCGCGCTCCAGACCAGCAATTCCCGCCAATCAGAAGGCATCCTCGGCCAATTGTATTTCACACCCGGCCGTTAATTCATTCCGAAGTCACTTCACCACACAATCTATTACTGCAGCACGCAGGCGAGTACAGCATGCGTACGTTTTCCCTTCCATCTTTATGTAAGCATTTTAGGCGTTGTTCTGAAAGACGTGATTTACTGAACTGTCAAGGGCCTAGCTAACCCTGTGCTCCCAATGACCGCGACACGTGGCGGAGCGACTCTTTGTTTTGGGGTTAAATTCAAAACCTGTTATTATCAATGCAATATCCAATATCTAATGTATCATACACCAACTTATGTGACCCACCTTATGCTTCAATCTTGTCCATTTCGTCACACAGTTGTTCTAGTACCACGGTAAACCCATCTTTGACGCACCTTTAACCTGATCCGTACCACTTCTGGACCGATCATAATTATCCAAAATAAATTTAGCTACTCGGCAATGACGAGCTTAATGGTCGCGTGGATTCCTACCCGTTGTTTCGTAACGTAAAATCCACGCGTGTCTTGGAAAAATCTAAACCATCCGTGTTGAACAAAAAGGGCGCCAGGAGCCAGCAGGTGCCAAGTAGCCATATAGCAAAGGAAGCAATGCCCTTGGCCCTTCGAGCTATATGCGTCCAAGAGCTCAATGTCTGACGGAATCTGGTCGGGATTCTTATCACAATCAAAGCTCGCAGTGGTACTTTGCCAGAACATTTGTCCCAATGTTAAAGTTCCCATATGTACTAAAGATGATCATGAGACCCATCAATTCAAAAGCCTTGCTGTAGTGCGACGCAGCGTATTCCTTGTAAAAATTGACCACTGTTTCACGCACGATCGCAAACCCACGTCCAGTGCCGCGGTACTTCGATCCACCACGCATGATGGCATGTCGTAAAAGTGCGACTAGGTCCCCGTTTCGAAAATGTAAAATACCGGACCAAGCGTCACAATGAGCTCCACAAAGTTAACGACAGCTTGGTGCCATCTGTACTCGACAAACAGCTATGCAATCAACGGAATAGCCATCAACATACCAAACTGGAAGATAAACTGCGTGTTCATCACTTCCGCCAACTCATCTAACGAGTCGGTGGTAATGATGGCAGATTCCTCAATCTCTTGGTGCAGTGCAATGTAAACTTTTCCATAAGCGTAGACGAAAACAAAGAGTACGACGAGTGCGTTACAGATATAAAAGCCCATGTGACCGTAAAACATAGAGCTTAAGCGAAAAAAATCCATGCCAGCACCCATTCGATGCGAATCGCGACTTAGCGAGCTTTCCGCGCATCCGTTCAAGACCTTGGTTTCAAATGCGTTCATTTGACTCAATGTTACGTCCCGACCCTTGCCACACTGCATAAACTCCTGGTCCGTCACCTTTTCGCCACGAAGGGCGACATTGTAGCCAGCAAAGACATCTTCTGACAAATTGATCCCTTTGCTGGCCTTTGACACACCACCATTCGACATAATAAACGACTTTTCAAACATATCGGGGTGGCCATAATGCATACGACTTTGAAGAGGATTCGCCAGTACACGCTGTGTCAGACTCACAAACACAAGCTCTTTCAACGTCATGAAATGAGCCAGAGACGATGCTTGACTCGTGAAAATGTGTTCCTTCATCCCAATAATCGTGACATTCTGTCCATTCATTGTGGCAGTGGCAAAGAAATTGGGAATCTTGAGTGCTTCTTCAAAGTAATGCTCCTGATTCATATCAATCGTTTGTAGGTACTCGCCACGCGTGAAAGGCAGTGCAATCTTTTGTTTTTCAGGCTTTCACAACTCACCCTTTGCAAGCGTTTTTTTCTTGCTTATGCTTGTAAACTTGTCGGGGCTACAGTAATCCCACCACCAAAATGATAAGGTACCCTATTCTAACATTCTCAAAACATGTGTACCCTCTATTGTCCCTGCAGATTGTACATGTTTGGGGGACCCTCATTTGAACTTTATTCACAAACAGCACCCTATTCTGACGTTTGAGTCCTAGTTTGGCTACAAACCTGAAAAAGTACTATATTTTGGCAAAAGTCCACAATATCACGAAAACCAACATTTTCAACACCACTCAACCACGGTCGGGTCTATTATGACCCATTGGTGTAGAAAGTCACAACGAAAGACAGCCCAAACATGGTGAGTGCTAAAATCGGCACGTACTGATCTCCAATTGCAAGGCAGTAGATGATTTGGTTAATATAAAAGTTTTATGCACGCAACTAACGCGTGATTGCAGTTAGCAAACACGATTCATAGTGGTCTATCAAGCTGATGTATTGTTTAAAATCTAATCCTTACTTATTTTAAAATAAGGTGTCCCGAGAGCGGATAACGTGGCCTGGGAAATCCTCGACGCTTGAAACCGAGCGGCATAGTCATCGGCATCATATGGATCCGCAGTCTGCGATTATCTATCACTTTCTGACTGCAACGAGAGCCGTCAATGCTGGTTTTGACATGAGCTTCCGCATCATTCTCGCTTAATCTTTTAATGCTCTTGTCGAGGTATTCAGTCTCTAGTTGTTGAAAACATTCCACACACATCATCAGAACGTGTGTGTTGAAGAAGTTGAAATAATTGGCTGCTTGCCGAGCCAATGTCACGAACCTCGACTGCCGCACACAGACATGATTGACAATAATTGCTTGATATGACTCGATTATTCGTAAACATTGCGCTGTCATCTGGACGAAAGTTTTCCGCCCGTCTTCGAAGGAGACGACACTTTGCTCAACAACATGAGATACATCGACCTCAAATTGTTCTCAACGCTTCCGATCAAATCGATCTGCATGATCAGGCTCATTAAATGGATGCTGCCTCGTACTGATTATCTCTCTTTCTTCTTCTTCTTCTTCTTCTTCTTCTTCTTCGTCGTCGTCGTCGTCATCATCTTTCGCCCTAACGTCAGCGTCATCGAGCAAAGACTCGCCTACAATCCAATCGAGTGGGGGCAAAAGCCGGACACCTTTGCCAGGACTTCTGGGGCATTGACTCATTTTGTCTTCTCTATTGACAAGTACGTGATCCATGAGGCATATGGCACAATTCATTTCACAAAATTGACCAACCTCCCCCCATTCATATCTTTAAATAGCAATTAAAAGGCAATATCATAGCCATCACGAAATGAGAAACCGAGATCTGTGCTTGGCAGATGCAAGCACTGCTTGTACCTCAAGAAGCACAAACGATGCCCTGATACTCATCGAGATCAAGAAGGGGTGTTGCATCCCTCCCCCGAGCTCAAATTTGAGAGCAAACGTGCGTCCAATATGGCGACTCAATCCCATTTGCTATGTCTTCGCTTTTTCCGCATGTATTAGTGCACCCTAACGTATAACCTGACCCGGTTGATGATTAGCGTGATCTTGGGGCCATTATCTATCAAGGTACTAACTACATGTATCACAAGTACTGTGGGGTTTTTACATCTAGGTGGCTACAAACATATGGTTCGTAAATCAGGGTGGCCACAAGTGTACATAGGTGGCCAAAGCGTGACCACAAGTGTACGTAGGTGACCAAACAAATACCGGTATGGTAAAAAAAAGATATCGTCAAGTATCAGCTGTTTAAACATTTTTTAAAGCAACCGTATTTCAAAATAGGAATAGCGGTCCAAAGTGGATAAAGCGGATGTTTCAGATTTGTGGATCCGTCATTCGTCAAAGCATTATTTTTAGTAACTAGCGTCGCGCCGACACTCACTCCTGCTGCCCTTGCGGTTGCTAAGACAGCAGGGTAATGGTGCACCTTTCACTTCGATCGATGCTTCGGCGGGACAACAATTGATGTGGACAAAGAGACCCAAAAACCGAACCAGGAGCTCATTTTTCCATTGGGTCTTCCGACATTGCGTCAGCATTTGAAGGATTTAATTGTACGCTTTTGGCGTAGATCGGATTCCTTACCGAGATAGTACACTCACGTGGCTTCTGAAAGAAAGCTTGCAAGGAAATACAGAGCTACTTACCTTTGTCTTCATACCGAATATGTTTCACTCGTTTTTCTTACTCATTTTTTACGTTCCATCTATTATTTGATAGACCACAATGTTTGCTAAAATTATGATCAGTCCTTCCTCAGCTGTAAGTGACTTGTTGTGTTCTTGTACGATCTCGATTAACCCGATCAACGCTTCATTTTTACCCTTAGAACTATGATGATAAATGACGGATCCACAAATCTAAAACATCCGCTTTATCCACTTTGGACCGCTATTCCTATTTTGAAATACGGTTGCTTAAAAAAAGGTTTAAACAGCTGATACTTGACGATATCCTTTTTTTACCATACCAGTGTTTGTTTGGTCACCTACGTACACTTGTGGTTACGCTTTGGCCACCTACGTACACTTGTGGCCACCCTGATCTACGAACCATATGACCGACCTCGTTTGGTGCAGTGGTTAAGGCCATGCCCTCGGGACCGGAAGATTGCGGGCTCGAGTCCCACCGTGGACGAAATTCAAAGTCGGATAGAGTCGGGGTCCAAAAGTGTAATGAAATGAGGCCCTTACTTGACATGGTTTACACCACCCTGTATAGGGTCAGGTTCTCTCAAATTCTCTACGAACCATATGTTTGTAGCCACCTAGATGTAAAAACCCGTGAAAATTGATTCACCCATTTGTAACTCGTTGGGATATTCCGCGCAGGTGGCATCTGTTAAAACTAATAATCCCCAAAAGACAAAAATCAACACAGTACTTGTTTTTTTTTGAATTTCACCACCCACCTATAGTATTGCCATTTTGGTTGCATTGGTCTTTGGGGATAAAATGGGCTGTCGAGTTTTGGAAAATGCCACCCACGATTGGAACCAAAACCTTGAAACATTACGTGGAAGACACCTTTGACATGAAACTCGACGATATTTGGAGAAACGCCAAGATTTTGATCATCTTAATTGCCGTGTTTCGAGTCTCGTAGTTGCTGTCACTACGCTTCATTAACCACTGATGTTGTCGGTTTCATTTGGGTACATTGCGAACGGAATTTTCAACGTCAAGTTTCATCTTAAATGTCACAGGGTTCGAGATAGGTAAAGTATAGAGGTTGAGGGCTTAACAGAATTTTGTTTATTTCAGCTACCGTGAATCGAGCAGGGAAGGTCAGCAATGCTTGCCTTCTCGACGCAGAGTAACTTGGTATGGTGTTTAGGTAGTCACGTGCATCGCAACAAAATCGTTAACATCGCCTTGGCTCTTTTCCTCAAGTAATCTAAAGCACCAGTTGATATAGCAGCACTAGCAGTGCCAGCAAACCAAACCCTAACACGGTGTATACATACGCCGTCCCACTAAATTTCCCGCTATAAACATTGTTATGGGGGAATTCACGACGCGCATAGAGTTGCAA
>MIQA02012446.1:0-16990 GCA_001887855.2 Sclerospora graminicola | reverse complement strand
TTAGATATTTTGAAAAGTGCTTCAAGACACGGCAATTGCCTTGCGTGGGTTTGCCTTTTTCCATTCACTCAAACGGTACTGCTTTATTTTTAATCTCATCATCCTTGAGATCCCAACCACAACCTGTACCATAAACCAGGTACAATGAACCTTAATGAATTTATGTGAATGTGACGTGCGCACAAAGCAGAACGAACAAAACGCTCACGCTCCCATGCAGATAGACTTCCGAGTGTCCAAAACTACGGTCCGTAAGTACCACAAAACGTATTGGTGTCTAAGATGAGAACTTATCTTTGGGTTACATGTGTTTGAATTCAACGCAAGGGAGCATCCACAAGAAAGGATTCAAAGCGCTATACAGATAGACTTCCGAGTGTCCAAAGCTCCGGTCCATAAGTAGGACAACGTATTGGCATTGAAGATGATACGTATCTTATTTTAGGGTTGCCTGTGTTTGAATTTCAGCGCAAGGGAGGAAGCGCTCAGACCAAAAATGCTACTGCGCTGAATGTTTGCGGTCTTCGGCTTCATTTGTTGCCTCGGATGAATTTCGTCCAGCTTTGAGTGAGTCAATAGTGACACGGGAACTTGGTTACTAGGTACGCGCATAGTCGTGCCACGACGCAAGCTGAAAAATATCGGAGCCTTCGTCACATTGCGTGCACATGGGAGTACAAATTCCCATACTTTGAAGACAGTTGCGATCATGGATGTGTCAAAAGGTAAGCGCTGACACACCCAAGCTTTCCCATTCTTAATCTTCGACGTCAAATATTATCATGTCCTGAATAGCTTCAGATCACGGTAATCCGCGGCATGACGATCAGTTTACATATTGTGTTATCTACGAAACCATTTGCGTGCTGATCAGGGCGTCACTACAAGTCATACGTGAAATATGATACACTACTTTTACTCAATAACAGAAATGTGCGCACGTCACATTCACATAAACTCATTATGGTTCATTGTACCTGTTTTACGGTACAAGAGGTGCGAATAACATCTCCCCTTAAATTGTGATATCTAACGGAATCGAACGACAATCGGAGGACCCCTTCGTTAAGCGTCAGCCTGGGCCCACATCTCTGATGCCACAATGATGAGAGTGGCCGGATCTTCTGGTGACACAGGAGATCACCGGGAGTCCCGGAATCAAATCCGAACAAGTATTAGAAGAAACGCCGGCAAGTAAACCGCCATCGCCACAGATTAAGAATGAAGTGTTCACTGGTCACCAAAGTTGTGTAGATTCTTGACCCTTGGTCACGTGCTGCCATTGAGGAGACACTTGATGGTGCTCCCATTGATGTGGCACTTTTGTCTAAAGGTTTATGTCGTTCCAGATGGTCGTTATTCCACTTTATCTCTACGGCACAAAATGGCCCCCCCCGGGTCACCCGTGCAAATACTTCTAGTGACTTAGCCTTAGAACACCTTATAGTCCCCTGATGCCGATTTGTTTCCGTACCAACCCGAACTGGTTTGACAGGTTGACTTGCTCATTCGAGGAATCTTGGAGTCTCTTGATTGACCGGAGAGTCAGACGGAGCTATAAAGGGAGAACAGACGGATAGGGTGACGCACGTCAAGCTGCATATGCACCTCATTTTGTGTAATGCTTTGTAGGAGAGAATGCAATCACTCTGTTGCAGCCAAAAACACTGACTCGGTTCGTGCCTTCTGAAGATAAATTCTCGCAATCGTTTTCTGGGACATCAAATTTCCGACGATGATCCGACATCCTACAGCGAAGGGTAGTAATTTTGATTGACGAAGTCACTCGTTTTCTGTGCGTCTAAACATCTCTTGAGAAATCGTAGCCCCTGCGCATTTAGATTATGGTATTACCTGCGATCGGGACGCGGCGGTTAGCCATCTGGCAAAGCAGGCGATCAGGGGTGGCTATCCAGATCGGCTCGCGCGCGATCCCGTCCCTCTTGAAGCTTCGATTATCATCCAGATGGAAGGTCGTTGATCGAACTCCTATGGCGCCTCGCTTGCTTCAAATCATACTCTTGGATTATCACAGAGATTCGTATTTCACTCCGGCAAAAAATGATCTTGTAGGAAACGTTTCGTTCTCGAGGTCTTAATTTCGCGGTAGATCATGGAATGATCGCTTCCGTTCGGTGGAGATTTTTCTTTTTCAATCTGGTTTTCAACCTCACCAGAACGGGTTTCGTGGGGTACAGAAATCATACTGAACTCATATTAGCATTACACGCCTCCTCAACGTCACTCAATGTTGTACTAACTGCTCTTACGGGTGTTTTTTCCCGTAATCTAGCATTGTTACTTTTGGTGCTCGACGATCTGTAACGTTCACTCGATGGACAGCTTGGTGATTCGTTCGATCTGGAAGAGCCACAATCGCAAAATACCCGCATTTCACAAATATGGTGGATTTTCAAATATAGAGTGTTTAAACAGTTTAAACAATACATGTGGTTTTGGTTTTATGTGGCACATGGAAATTATTTTGTGCTTGTAATTTATTTCCTATTTAAAAAAGGGTTTCCGTCAGGCGGACTGCTCGCTGCTTCCTATGTCTGTATGGTAGGGTTTTAGTTTGAGGAATCTTTGGTATCTTTGTATATTAATAAGGAAGTGTGGTTGTTGTGTGCAACAGTGTGTTAACATTGGCTTGGCATCATTTCCTCGTCTCCTTCAAGTGCATCATCATCCTCAAGAGACTACCCGAAAGAAAACAAAAAGCTTTTACAAAGGGTGTAAGAGTTTATGGGAAGATCGTTTCCGACAGTTAGGTATTGAAGGCAAGTATGTCGATCGAACTCAGGTGTTGCATAATATAAAGAAGAACCAAAAGGTTAAGGAGGCTGAGGATGAAGTGGCGTCTCGGCTTCTCGAGAAATTGCCTCAAGAACGAGATTTGATGAATCCATCTTGTTGGATGTACGTATTCTATAGTCGCTCTACTAGGTATCATGTCCGCAGATACAAGCATTGGGTGGTTATACTTATTGTAGAAATCTTTCTGCTCACTCGGTTGAAGCTTTGAAAAGTAAAGTGTTAGACAAGAATGAGGAGGCTGCGCGTGTGCATCGCATGGTGTACGTTTCCATGCTTTCTTTACTAGAAAGTTCCTATAGTCAATTAAAACAATGAGATCCCAATTAGACTGGCATTGGCAGCACCGAAAAAGCACTCTTCCCTTCGGCTTCCATCCCATTCAATCCATTTACCGTGAAATAAATGGATTGGTCACTATCTGTATCCATATATCTAACACCCCCCTCGACCTAATGACTGGAAAGGATCACATGTCGTAAGGTTTGCGTTCAACAGCTTTAAGTCCCAACCAGAGGACGGTTCCTGGGTCCTTGCCTCTGCCCGTCACTTTAACGCGCCCTGCACGTAAGTCTGTAGCTGCTCTTCCTTTAATCGCTTCAAGTAGATTGTATTGAAACTGGTCATCTGCCTTTGCCCTGCGTGGCACGACGCCAAACATCGTTCGGAAACGCCTGAACTTTACACGCTCTAGTGCCTTGGTCATTATGTCTGCAACTTGATTGTTTGTCGGCACATGTTCCGTCTTTATCCTTTCTTCTTGTACCAATGTTCTCACGTAATGTTACTTGCTCTCGATGTGCTTGACGTCCATGCTTCTTCGTAAGGTAGATGACTGCCATGTTGTCGCAATATATCTTCGGTGTTTGCATCTTGACCTTTAACTCGTTGCATAGCTTCTGTACCCACTGCAACTCCCTTACACCTTCATGCATCGCATATTATTCAGCTTCCATGGTCATCGGTGCATTGATTCCTTGTTTACGTAATCTATAGCTGATGACAGCTCCATCAATCATTGTTACGTAGCCACTGATGCTTTTACTCGATCCTCTTTATCGTTAGCATAGTCTGTGTCCGTGTAGACAGTTAGCTCAACTGCTTCTATAGGTCCTTGGCGTATCACCATCACCAAATCAAGGTCCTTGGTTCCTTGTAGGTATTTGAAAACTCGTTTCGCTTGTGCATAGTGTTCTGTCGTATGGTTGCTCAAATATTGCCCCAACCTTCTCACAGCATGCGCAATGTCAGGCCGTGAGCCCGATACCAAGTACTGCAGTGCTCCAACTGCCTCTCGGTATGGCTGTTCACGGGTATCTTCCTTATGGACTGTATACGTCGCCGCTATAGACCGTCGCTATCTTCAAAATTGTATAGCCACAAAGAAAATAAAAGCCCAACTTCGGCGGCGTCCTTTGATTGGCTGTAAATACCAGAAATGCAATTACTTAAATGCACAAGGGACCGCTTGCAGTTAATGTGTGGTAATGCATTGTGTAAGAAAGCGAACGACATAGTAAAGGAAGTGCTTATTCTCCAAATGATGGCATGTTCACTACCGAAAACGTCGCAGTATCTGAGCTAGGCATCTCATCTCCCAGATGATGTCTGTCTGCAATTACAAAAAATATTGAGCGTGTGAATGAAGTCGGTCGTGCGGCCTTGTGTGGTGTGCAAGGCCATTCACATTATAACTGTAGAAGGTGTCGCAGTCAAGGTCAGTATAGATGATAGGTCTGACTTGCACTTTCTTGGGTACTTATGTAGTGCCTGTGTCGCTTGGTGTTCTCAAGGACGTGCATGTTTACGGACGTGGCCAGCGCCGGCAAATGATTGATGAGCTTCATGAAATGGCTAAACAAACGGTTCAACGAACAACAAAAAAAAGAATGTTTGTCACGCTCCATGGTTTGTCGTATTTGTTTTCAAGCTACTTTGTGCTCTCGGTATGAGACAGCTGCTTATTGTTGGTGGTGCTTCACAAGAAAGATTTCCGAAGGTGCGTTAGTATAAGAGCGTTATTGCATTCATGAAGTCGGGTGGCTGACGCTGCCATGCTGCACATTGTTTCATAGCTTACAATAATTAATTGCCGTTGCGGATAAAATGTTATTTCGTTTAGGTGGACCCGCGGGGAAATCATGCAGATGGATCAAAGCCCAATTTTACCAGGCGGGCGGCAGCCACACGACTGCCGGCATCAATCTGACGCCATGCACGTACAACACCTGTCATCAACCCGGTGATGCACCGGACACGCTTGTTCCCGTTTTTGCATCGCCTTTTGGTCTCGATAAAGTTGACGACTGCCGTTT
Organism: Sclerospora graminicola; assembly: GCA_001887855.2. Lineage (NCBI taxonomy): Eukaryota > Oomycota > Peronosporomycetes > Peronosporales > Peronosporaceae > Sclerospora > Sclerospora graminicola. The sequence continues at coordinate 11,861 of MIQA02012446.1, read as the reverse complement.
GGGCTTGACGCGCAAACGCTGTTAGCGCGTGATTGAGGGCCAAGGTGAGTGCTTCAGTCGCATGCAGCTGTGCAGTGGGTAGGGTTCCCATCTCAACAAAAGCACTGGCTACATTGATATCGTTCTGAACTCCTGTCTGCACAAGATTTTCAGGCTCATGTACCGCAAAGCCAGCCCCTCATGTACGTACCGCAGAATCAGTTCCTGAAGTTGCATATCCTTGACGGTTCGAAAATCACTAGGCCAGTGGCGACCAGGCACCGGAAAAGAAGTGGCAATAGAAGTTGTGCTGGCTCACAGTGCGTTTGTGGTACACGAATTGACGAGAACGTCAGGTGCCGCGAACGAGTCTATTTACTGAGAGACTGGATGGAGAGCTAATGTCATAATAGGCCTGAGAGACTTGGAGCTTGGCGAGTCCTCTACGGAACAGGATGTATCCGCCCTCTTTAAGTTCAACTCGTTTCTTTAAAGAGTGGAGTACGGGTGCTCCTTTGGCAGCTTGCAGAAACGAGATGTCAGGATATGGCTTGTAGGGAAGTTTTGCTCCTTTTTACTCCAAGACAACATTAGTTGGCAGACCTCGATGGATTACCTAAGCCCGTCAAGCGACAGATCGAGAAAACCGTCAAAAAAGACGGACGGACCTATTCAAGAGTCTTATCATCCTCCATATCGTAGAAGTCCGATCACTCCAACCCATTCCGACCCGTCAGTTTTAAACCAATCAAAACGAAAAATAAAAATGATCATTAGCTTGAGTGTCACACAGATGTAGTGATATCATTGGGTGAAGCCACATATGCAAGAATCCAATCAAAAACTTTCATTACTATGACAGAGTCAATCGCACAGAATTACTGGACAGCACCATCAACGTGCAAAGCTCATTCTCGTTTTTTTCAAGCTACTTCTCAAGTCAACAAATGCACGTCCGCTCGCTAGATCGAGGCAGCAGCCGTCCGCTGGAGGGGTTCGATTCCTCTCGGAAGTATTGAATCAGGCTCAAAAGGTTGGTACCCTGTTTTTTAAATTAACTAACAAAGCGACGGGTGATCGATGGTGCAGTTAACCTTGGCGTGCCTTCGGGCTGTTAGCCTTGGTGTGCATTCAAAGAAATCTAGTTCGTGTATGATTGTATGTGTAATAGATTGGTTGAAACGTGCCGCTTTTTTAATATGTTTCTTACTTTCCTGCCTCTTTAGCTTCGTATTCAATGTAGGTCTTGCGCACAAGTGCACGTCGCGCTTTTTCAAATTTGACGATCAGTGTGTTGCTGACGTCCTGGCGCGTTTCCCATGTTGGCTGCCAGTCAACCGGGTAGTAAATTACCCCGTCAATACGTTTGCGGTCGAGAAGGCGACAGGCACCGTAGAGTGGACGCTCTTCGAGCGAACCGTCCCCAATCCACTCGCCGTCTTCACTGGTTTTGCTAAGAACGAGCCAGTAATCTATATCGGCCTTTTGAATGACGGTCGTGGATCGTTTAGGCGTCATTTTAGCCGTCACAGCGAAACAAAGCACAGTGAGTGCGTCAAGTAAGTGCTTTTTACGTTCCACAGTGGGTATCATGCTCAGTCGAAGGTGGCGAATGGTGTCGTCATTGATGCGGTAATTATTACCCTCTTTGCTGATCTCACGGATAGATGAGATGACCAAGCCCTTGAAAAATTTTTGGAGCACAAATCGTTTTCTTTCACTTGTTGGATAGGCATCTAAGGAGGTAGCGGACGTTTTCAAGGGTATTAGAAAGAGGAAAAGTATAATCGGAGAAATGAATGGTTCGTTTTCGCACCACTGTTGACCATGGTTTTTTTATTTTTTTTATGTACAGGTTACCGTAATCCTTATGTGCTTCCTGACGTTGGCTTGCAACTGGCACCTGCATGTGGCCAGTCAGCGCTTGGCATATATTTTTCCGCAGAATTTATGTCCTTCCTGACACCGTAATATAACCAATTATATAAATTCAATTTATAGTGGCTCGTAAGTAATTTAACCAAAATATGCAAAATATCACTGTTTGACAGGGTTGGGTCATGAAAAATATAGCTGTCAGGAAGCACATAAGGATTACGGTATATGAAGCCTTCTATTTATGGACGGCGTCGCAAGTGTTGCAAGAAGAGAACTTTATCGGAGAAATGCATGATTTGGTTCACACTACTGTTGATGCATGAATTGTTTTTTATTTATTTATTTACAGGTTATATTTCTATTTATGGCCGGCGTTGCAAGAGCGCGTCATGGCGGAGCTGTAGAAGCAGCAGCTGATACAGGGACGAGAGTCGCTCGGCTCACACGCGGGGTGGGATCCTCTACAAGCCCTGCTCGAACTCGCAAATGAAATTCGCGGATGTGGATTATAGCACGCCTGAGCGATGTAGCGCACGGAATGCTTTTAGTACCGTTCCACGCGAACACACGCAGATTTTCGCGTCGTAAAAAAGGTTTGTATTTGCTTCTTGATTTCCCTGCCGACGTTGAGAATGTTATCACGGAAATCATTGGCCGTTTCGTCCACTTGCAGGGTATCGATAAATAAGCGCATGAAGCCTACGACGCTGCGGAGCTCTGATTTATTCCGCTTGTCGATTAGAACCGACAAGTGCGCCCGACACGCGTACCATTCGTACCACGCGTTAACCAGGTTAGTACCTGATGACTTCCTGCGCTTCTGAGGCTGCTGTGCGTTCTCAACTTGCTCACTTGGTTGCTGTTCATCCGGCTTTCGCTTGCTTGCTGGCGGGCGACCGGCATGCTGTACTTCGACCTCCCTGACACGTTCTGCTAGCGTTGTTGTGAGTTTAAGTAGATCCTCAATCACAGCCGCTTGTATTTGCATGACGCCGACGTCTTTGAGGTCTACCATATTTTCTTCTGCTTTAGCTCGGCTGACCTCGTTTGTCAGATGTACAGACCTAGCCAAGAGCTCTTCGTACTTGATGTCGGCAATGCGCAACGCGTCGGTGACACGACCTATGATATTGGCGTTTGCGTTCATCGACTTGAATGCAGGGAAGGCCTTGATGAGATGTGCGCACAACACATCAGAGACGCTTGGATGTACGTTGAGCTGGTGGTTTTGTAGATCGGAGCAGGTGACAAAAACGGCCGCTGTGAACGCGGTGAGTTTGGCGCGGGTAAGTGCGCCAAAAGCTGAAAAGCTGGCAATCGGTACGACGGCCGTGGTGTCCCACCCATTGCGCACCTTGGCAACCTTTTGGTCTTCTTTTGTGGTGTTGAAGATGTACCTCATTGCCTTGTTCATGGATGACAGGTTCCAACCGCATGGATGACAGGTTCCAACCGCCCCGGTCGACAATCCACTGGAGCGTCAATTCGGGGCTTCCATTAGCAGCTTGAGCGCCTCCACGACGGAACGAATGCGATGTCAAAGTAGTGGTAACGCCTGCTGGTCCAGCGATCTTTCCTAACGTGCGTTTGATGTAGCTGGTAAAGCCTTCCGCCCCTTTTTTTCGTCGTCTCGCCGTGCTTGTTGGCAAGCAGGTCCATGTCAACAGTCGCACCAGATAGCACGACGCCTAGCGGAATCTGTGGACCCAGCTCCGTGATGTCAGTTGCCGTGGCCTCGGGGAGCTGAGGTAGTAGCGATGCGCTTGGGGTAGTCTGCATGGCCAGCGCAACTGCGAGAGCGGTGAGCGGATATGTTGCGGTTGATGCATCAGGCAATAGCGAGAGACCGTTTTCCTGCGAATTCTTCATCCGAATGAAGCGTATGAAGAGGCCATTTCCACACATGACAGGTTTTCTTTCTTCAGATGTACGTTCGACCGAAGAGATACCAGAGTAACGAGAGTAAGGCAGCATCTTGACAATCAGTTGCACTTGTGGCGTGCACATACATATAACTCATGAGTAAATGAAGATGTTCCTTTGTACATCCGTTTGCTTGCTTTACAACCGCAACTGCTGGACGTGTCTTGCAGTACTTGTCAAACATGCTTCCTTTTTAAGAGCGCAGCCTCCACATGAGCTCTACTCTGCAGGAAACAGTCCAACAGCCACAGCTAGCCTGTCTGTAATGGGGTACCATTACATAAGTGATATTTAAGTTGAAATATCACAATTCAATTTCAGACTTGCTGTCTGAAATGCAGATATTGGATTATAAGTTATTATAACCCACCCTGAGAAACAGATTCTGATATAATTATCGAATCTAAGAAGACATCTAATAATAAGAGTATTATTAGACCAGTTTTACATTACATGTTACTATAATTAGTCTAGATCAAATTATACTAGTTAGCTCTAAACCACTCATAATATATTCACTCTTAAACTTACCGTCTTGTAGCCACATGTCATAGTTATATATTCATATATATAACTAGGACTATTTAATTAATTAATTAGTCCAGACCTATTTTAATCTTGCTTAAACTATCAAGAAACAAATTATATTTGTTTCTAACCAATTGCACGCTTCCTCACTTGCAATTCAAACAGTGTGAGTCTGTAACAGCCAGCTTGTTACACCTGGTAGCACTTTGTGGTCCGTCTTAACGACCACTGTTCGTTCCGTTGTGCTGTTTAACTAGCGGAGCGAAGGTTTAAGAGCCGCCCGACCGTCATGACGATGGTCAGCGATCGTGAGCGCGAGCGACAGCTCGCGGAAGACTAAGTGAGGGAAACTTTCCCTCGCTTTCCACAAAGAAGTGTGGATACTGAGGTGGAGATGATGCGGACCATGGGGACCGACATTATCACCATCATCCGTGGTAAAATCTCGGATGAAGCATTGGAAATGTTAAATCGCTTCAAGAAGGTTTACATAGACCCTCAGGTGCGTTCCGCGTCACTAATGTCGCGGTCGCCACCAACAACGCCCACAGCAAAGGTTGATGTAGTAAAGGCGCGGATTCCGCCCTTTACTGGCGAAGGGGGTGAACCCCTTCGTAGATGATTTGCAGAGGTGGAAGATGTCATCTCTGCGGAAAAGATTGTGGACCCACGATTACAAGCTTACTTTGCCACCACATGCCTGGGCGCTCGCGCCAGGGGATGGGCAAGGAGCCGCAGATCCACTGATGAATCTGCGTTCCTGACGTATCAGGACTTGAAATCTGAGCTGAAGCTCAACTTCGAAGCTCCGGAAATGGAGCTTAGCTGCCGTGAAGAGTTCATGAAACTCAAGCAGGGTAAGCTTAGTCTTCAAGCTTACGCTCAGAAGATACAATATTTGTTATCAAATATTGTATACGAGCCGGTGCCCCTAGCCATGCAGGTCACTGGCTTCATGAAGGGACTGAACGACGGTCCTATCGAGCAGAGTCTTTGCCGAATTCCGCCAAAGACTCTGAAGGATGCTATAGACCAAAGCATCCGAGAGGAATTCAGCATGCGTTCAGCGTCAACGCATGCTGGGCTTAGTCGAAGGGATCAACAGCCTTTCGACTTTAACATGCCGCCGGTGCAGCATGTCAATAATAATTTCTCGAACAGACAAGTTCACACTTCGTCCCACGACACCAAAACCCGCGCCAGAGCGCGGGCGGAGGAGGTCCAGAACCGATGGAACTATTGGTTGCAGTTGCCTCGACCCCGAGCTAGCCGAAAAACAAGAGGTTCCTTCGCTGCAATAGATGCGCGAAGATGGGCCATTACGCCAATGAATGTATGGCGCCACGGCCGGCGCCACGAAGTCAGCGGACTGGACAGTCCGCAGGTCGGCGACATCAACAGGGGCAACCCTCTGTTGATGCAAAAAACGCCAGCAACCAGTAGGGGCGGGGTGCCCTACTGGACGGATTATCTCACATGCTCACATCGGCATGTGAGAATAATATCCCCAGACGGGACTATGTCCTATCAAAAGGTGCAGGGTGAAGGGAAACCTCTCATCACCCTGGAAGTTAAGCCACCTGGAAACGATATCCCCCATGCGCGCTTTGTTTGACACAGGAGCGTCAAACAATTTCGTTAGAACTGAGATTCTAACGTCGTTGGATTTCGTGGAGATCGAATCTCCACGAAGTATGTTGTCAGTCCGGTTAGCAACAGGTGCAACCGTTACTATACCAAAGCGTGTGATTCGCACACGCTTCAAGTTAGACGAACTGTCGGTCGAGGACGAATACATCGTCCTCGATCTTGACGACAAGTTCGATGTCATCTTGGGCATCCCTTGGATGTCCAAGCATCAACCAACAATCGACTGGGTTAACCTGTCGATCGACTGCGGCGGTCTCACAGGATCTGATCACCCAGTAAGTAAGCCAGCTGTATCTAACGATGCAACCGTAGAGTCAGACCGTCTGGTGGGCAGCGATGGCACCACCAGATCTGATCTGACACTATCAGCGGATGGTACACCCGCTGACAAAGTCCAGATGGACTTGCACACGCAACGGAAGAGTCGTTGCGTGTCGGTAACGTGTGTAACACGGGTGACAAACACCCCCGTGTTGAAGTAACCACGACCGATGACGGTCATGGTGCAGAGAATTTACCCACGGTGGGAAACACCCACCGTGAAGACGAAGGTACCGATACGGATGTAAGTGACTTCCGTGTCGAAGACGAAGAACCCACGACTGAAAACAGTCGTGAGTGTGATAACACCATGGTTTACAGTGGTCACATTGATGACGATGTCTTGCGCACTAGTGATAACAAGCATCGTGCTGCAGAACAGGCAATAGATCCGACGAGTGCGTCTGATCATCCGGTTGTGTCCGTCGAGACGATAAACGTCTTGACGCAGACAGAGACTGGATTAGCTACCCAGTCTCTAATACTCGACAACCCTCCGAACATATGTTCGGAGGTGATGGCTCTTCCAGCCTTGAAGTTCGTTAAAAACTTGCGCGATAATCAGATCGATCAGATCTGTGTTATCCTTGCAACGGACGATGTTGTGGATATTCGTGAACGAATATCCACATTGCAGGTGAAAGACATTGGGAACGAAACTGTTTCCAATGAGCAAACCAAGGTTCAGCGCTTTGTAGCGCAAAGCTGTGAGTCGAGGAAATTGGCAAACAGACCCGAACCTAAGGTCATAAGTTCGCTAACAGACCCAATGAGTTTGGCTAACAGACCCAGACATCGACTAACAGACCCAAATGACAATCTACCCGTGCGGAGTTGAAGATAGAGTTAGTACTATTGGTGTGTCTGCGGAAGGCGACCTGCTCTGAGCTACTCCCCGCGCGAAGGGAATCGTTTCTTCCGTCTCCGTCCTGCAGATGATGCTCCACTTGGCTTTCTAGTACGTGAGAAAGATGACAGCTTCGTTAAGCTGTCTGGATTGAGCAAAGAAATGTCGATAGGCACAATCAATCCTTGATACATACCGCGTACATAGCTGTAGTGAAACAACTTGGAGGTCATTCATGTTGGCGCGTTGTCGGTTGTAGAGCACGGCGCACGCGTGCAAGCACGAAATTTCAAACTCGTCCCAGTCACCACAGCTGCACGTACGCGCTCGGAGATCAACCACTCTGTTCACCCCCGGCACTTAGGATGACACAGTAAAAACATCATCCGACGACGGGGTGACGTGCCGTTGACGCCCAACACTAATCGCTTCCTTGACCTTTTCGGACGCATGGTTGGTCAGAGCAAGTGAACGCTGTTCGTTCTTGAATGAGACTGACAGATCGAACATTCGTTTTCGCATCTTGTCGCAAATATTCACTAGGCATGCAAAGGATGTCCCATGTCTTACCTTGTCGAGCCAACTGTTTGAGATCTCAGCCGGGTTGGATGTGACGATACCATAATGTCACCTCGGAAAAGCCGATCTCAGCCATGACTCATCACCAACTCCCTTCAGGTACTTTTCTGTGTCGGGGCTGATTTCAGATATCTCTTCCCAGGTTTCGTTCAAAATGTCTCTGTTGAACTCCGTTGCAAGAATGTGGACGCGGCTCCCCAGATCATTACGACAGCTGGATTTCACATTTCTCTTGATCTGCACCGTGCAAAACGACTGTGGAGCATTTTCAAATATTTGGCACGCATTCCGGAGTCCTTTATCGCGATCACTGATCACAACAATGGTTTTGGTTCGAAGCGCAGGGTACGCGCCAAGTAGATGATTGAGGAACTAAGACCAGCTTTCTTTTGATTCAGTGCATGCTTGCACAGCGGCGCGATCACTAGATTTTCGTTGTTGCCAGTGACGATTGTTGCGGCATTCATGATCCCGTGTTGAGGACCTTTCATGTGCGCGGCATCAAGTACAATAATTGGTAGGCTCCTCTCAACCACAACTTGCAAAGTACCAAAAGCAATGAACGCTTTCTGAAATTCTTGGGTATCTGGGTCGCGGAGGTACGCGATGTACGTACGCTCGTTCACGCGCATCATTTCCTCGAGCCACGGTTCAATGAGCTCACACGACGCAGCAGCTGGAAGCTTCGCCTTTTTTCGTATCTCTGTTTTGTGTTGTAGGTGTTTGTGTACGACACAATTTTCCCATTGTCGACCTCTGCTGATTTTATGATGTCACCGGCCGCAAGGCCGACGGTACGTGTTGCACACCGCGCAGTCACATCGTCAAAAAACTTGTAGTTCTTTCGCCTGTGTTTCCCTTGGTAGTGGGTTGTCGTGTGATTGAAGTTACTCTTGCTGCTGACAGCAAGACCACCGCGCGTACGGCATTGTATACTCAGTGTGAACGGGCAAGCGATGTGTTGATTGAATGCGTATTGGACTCTTGATCTCATGTTAGGGGCTTCTTTATCTCAACAACGAGTTCGTCGTGATGGTCCTCAATGACCTTGCACACGTCTTGCATTTCCGCGTACTTTTGGCCCTGCACCTTTGCCTGCAGTGCAATATCCTCGATCAATTTTGAGCTGACCTCGATGAGGTCACCACGATGCCGAAAATGTGGTTTGGTTCTGATATACAGTCGCCCTTTCGAGCGAAGCACACCTGGAAAGGACATCCGGTGAGTGATTCACTCGTGAATTACATGTATCGGGTCGTGTTGTACTTGTTCTGGCTCAATATGGCACCGGTCGCCTTAGTGTAGTCATCCATCGCCTCCAACAGAGACCCTTTTGTATGTGTCGTTTTGAGTCGTTCGCACAGTCTTTCATTAGCCTCACTTATTGGATCTTCGACGGACACAAGAAGATTCTCCGGCTCGATGTCACCATCGCGGTCCTAGACGTGATCGTGATCACCATCATTTTCCACCGCCAGACGTTTCAAATTCCCCACTAGATGGCCCACCAGAAACATCGACGGGATTTGTCGACACTATCTACGTGGTGGTCGTGATGATCGCGGCCGTCGTGGTGATCATCGTGGCCTTCTTCGCGAGCGCGACAGCGTCGTCGTGACGCACGGCGTCGATTTGATGAGCCCGGCCGCGATCGTGCGCACCGTCTTCCTGGTGAGCTGCGTCGTCCTGGTGAGCTGCGCCGTCGTCGTGAGCTTAGCCGTCTTTATGAGCGGCGCCATCGTTGTGAGCGCCGTCTCCCTGGTGAGCTGGACCGTCGTCATGAGTATCGTCGTTGTGAGCGGCGTTATCGTGGGCGCCGTCGTCGTGAGATGCGCCGTCTTCGTGAAAGGCGCTCTCACGAGCTTCGTCTCCGTCCAGTGCACCATCGTGTGGGACGGCGCCATGGCGAGCTGTGCCTTCTTCGTGAGTGGTTCCTGCGCGAGCGCCGTCTTCGTGAGCGCCATCTACATGAGAGCCAGCGCCGTGGTGGGCTGCTCCTTCTTGGTGAGCGGTGGCGCCTTCGTGAGCGTGCTCTTCGCGAGCGACACCATCGCGAGATCGAGCGACCAAACTACGAGCGGTAGCCGTCGTGTTGTTAGTCTTGGCATTCTTCCAGCCAGAGTACACATCGCCTCCGTTCTTCGTCGTCCTCCCCTTCCTAGCGCGTCCCGATCGTCGTACTTCCATAGCTTTCTGCTTCAACCTGAAAGAGTCAAAGTCAAGCAAGCACATGGCCAAGAGCACTTGCTGTTGGGGATGGGCGGTTTTGGGTGTGTTAGTATATGTATTTTTAGCCTGGGTCTGTTTAGCATATTATCCGGTTTTCCTGGGTCTGTTTGCTAATTACCTCGCTGGGAGTCGCTTAAGGCGACTTCTCCATACTATAAGGCACTTTGGGAATACGCTGACGTATTCCCAGAAGAAGTACCTTGTGAGCTCCCTAAGGATAAGGTAACTAGGCACGAGATTGATCTCATGCCTGGCACAAAGTACTGTGTCACGCGGCAATGGAATTGCCGCGTGACCAAGTTAAGGCAATCGACGAGTTTTTTTAAACTCGTCGTAAGGCGGGACATGTGCGGGAGTCTACCTCACCGCAATCCAGTCCCACCTTTTGCGTTAAGAAATCCACTGATAGGTGGAGAATCGTTCATGCTTTTAATAAGCTGAACGCAGCCCCGGTACCGGCTCAGACGCCGATTCCGCGGAAAGAAATCATCATTGATGGCATGAGCGGGAGCACCGTTTTCAATGCTCCCGATTTTAGGGATGGGCTCTATTAAATCCTTATGCGTGAGAGGGATATCCCTCTCACGGCAGTACACTCCAAGTGGCATGCTTTGGGAGTGGCTTGTGATGCCACGGGGGCTTCGAAATGATCCTGCCATCTTCAATAGATGCGTCACGCATCTATTGCGCCCGTTGCCAGAATTTGCACCGAGCTATTTTGACGACGTGTTCATCCACAGCAAGGCTGAACACGGTAAAAGTAATGTAGATGTTCACAAAGAACATCTACGTCAGGTGTTAGAGCTAGAGCTTATAAGCATAAGCTCTATGCAAATCTAAAGAAGTGACCCTCTGGTGCACCTGAAGTATCCGTTCTCGGCTGCTTTGTGGGCAAGAACGTGATCCTGAGAAGACCAGGATGATTGTTGAATGGCCTACGCCAAACAATGTCAAGGAACTTGGAAAGTTCCTTGGGTTGGCAACATATTTGCACAAGTACCCATGCAATTATGCTGGCCTTATTCGACCTAACTGAAGAATAATGTCGAATGGCACTGGGAGGCCCAGTGCCAAGACGCATTTGGTGCAGTCAAGAGGAGCTTGACTGAAACGCCTGTCTTGGCTGTAGGAGCGACCGTTTCATGCTGTTTGCGACGCGAGCGATTTCGCAATCAACTGTGCCTTGATGCGGCGCGATCACGATGATCGTGATCGCGTAATCCTTTATCAATCTCGTCAGTTGCGCCCAGCCGAGCGCAACTATCCAGTGCATGACATGGAACTCCTTGCCATGAAATGTGCACTGGCAAAGTTTCGGATCTATCTCTTAGAAGATAGACCGTTTGTGGTTTACACGGACCATGCGTCGTTACGCACGGCCGTGAATTCACCACACATTTCTCAAAGTAATGGCACGATGGTTGTCATTCTTTCCCGAGTACCATTTTACGGTTGAATACAAACCGGGAAAGTTGAACGTGATAGTGGATGCGCTATCACGACGCCCCGATTACGAGACGAAACCGTCTGTAACGAAGGCAATCAGTGCAAACGCGATACGTTGCTCTGCTCTGTCGTCGTCACTCGTACGAACATACGACAAGCGTATAAAACAGACGAGGAAACCCGTCTATTTATTGATTACTTAAGTAATCAACCTGATCGGAAGCGCGAGGAACTTCCAGAGTTCCTTCGCGCTTGCGTGCATCGTTATCGATTGCACGATGGTCTGTTTCTTTATAGCACAGACCAAGATGATGTTAGCCGCATCGTCGTTCCAAACGACGATGACCTCTAACATCAAATTTTGTTTGAGTACCATGATGCACCGATTTCGGGGCATCAAGGTCGAGAGAAGACGTATGCTTCTCTCGCACGCGATTCTACTGGCGTAACCAGTATAAATGGGTACGTAAGTACGTCCGCG
>MIQA02012438.1:0-18787 GCA_001887855.2 Sclerospora graminicola | reverse complement strand
GAATACCGTGTCAACGAATATCCGCGCCGTTTGCGCAGCGGTGACATTCGCTGACACTGCAGCAAGATGAACCATCTTGCTGAAGCGGTCTACAAAGACCACAATACCTGTCTTCCGACTGTGATCAGCCGGAAGACCAAAGATGAAGTCCATGGAAATGGACTTCCAACACTCTGTCGGAGCCGGCAGAGATTGGAGGGGATCCTGCGCAGAGTGCGCAGGCTTGACGCGCTGGCATATCTTGCAAGCGCGTACATACTTGCGTACCCATTTGTACTGGTTACGCCAGTAGAAATCGCGTGCGAAAGAAGCATACGTTCTCGACCTCGATGCTCCGAAATTGGTGCATCATGGTACTCAAACAATATTTGATGTTCGAGATCATCGTCGTTTGGAACGACGATGCGACTAACATCATCTTGGTCTGTACTATAAAGCGACAGACCATCGTGCAATCGATAACGATTCACGCAAGCGCGAAGAAACTCTGGAAGTTCCTCGCGCTTCCGATCAGATTAATTACTAAGGTAATCAATCAGCAGACGCGTTTCCTCGTCTGTTTCGTACGCTTGACGTACCTGTCGTACGAGTGACGACGACAGAGCAGTGCAACGTATTGCGTTTGCCCTGGTTGCCTCCGTTACAGACGGTTTCGTCTCGTAATCGGGCGTCGTGATAGCGCATCCGCTATCACGTTCAACTTTCCCGGTTTGTATTCAACCGTGAAGTTGTATTCAGCAAAGAATGGCAGTCAACGTGCCATTCTTTGAGAGATGTGTGATGAATTCACGGCCGTGCGTAACGACGCATGGTCCGTGTAAACCACAAACGGTCTATCTCCTAAGAGATAGATCCGAAACTTTGCCAGTGCTTATTTCATGGCAAGGAGTTCCTTGTCATGCACTGGATAGTTGCGCTCGGCTGGGCGCAACTGCCGCGATTGATAATAAATCACGTGTTCACGACCATCGTGATCGCGCTGCATCAAGGCGCAGCCGATGGCGAAATCGCTCGCGTCGCAAACGACGTGAAACGGTCGCTCGTTATCGGCTATTGCCAAGACGGGAGCTTCAGTCAAGCTCCGCTTGACTGCATCAAATGCATCTTGGCACTGGGTATCCCAGTGCCATTCGACATCTTTCTTAAGTAATTGAGAAAGAGGTCGGATTAAACCGGCATAATTGCACGAATATTTGTGCAAGTATGTCGCCAATCCAAGGAACTTTCGAAGTTCCTTGACGTTGTTTGGCGTAGGCCATTCAACGATCACCCTGATCTTTTCCGGATCAGGGCGCACTCCGTTCTTGCCTACAAAGCAGCCAAGAACGGGTATCTCAGGTGCACCAAAGGTGCACTTCTTCAAGTTTGCATAGAGCTTGTGCTTACGCACAAGCTCTAACACCTGACGTAGATGTTCTTTATGAACATCTACATCAGTCTTACCATGTTCAGCCTTACTATGGATGAACACGTCGTCAAAATAGCTCGGTGCGAATTCTCGCACCGGGCGCAATAGATGCGTGACGCATCTATTGAAGGTAGCAGGGGCATTTCGAAGCCCCTGCGGCATCACAAGCCACTCCCAAAGCATACCGCTTGGGGTGCTTACAGCCGTGAGAGGGATATCCTTCTCACGCATGAGGATTTGGTAGAAACCATCCCTCAATCGAGAGCACTGAAAACGGTGCTCCCGCTCATGCCATCAATGATGACATCCTTCCGCGGTATCGGCGTCTGCGCCGGTACCGTGGCTGCGTTCAGCTTATTAAAAGCATGAACGATTCTCCACCCACCAGTGGATTTCTTCACACAAAAGGTGGGACTGGAGTGCGGTGAGGTAGACTCCCGCACATGTCCCGCCTTACGACAAGTTTCAAAGAACGCGTCGATTGCTTTGACCTGGTCACGCAGCAATGGCCATTGCCGCGTGACACAGTACTTCGTGCCTAGTTCCCTTATCTTTAGGGAGCTCACAAGGTACTTCTTCTGGGAATACGTCAGCGTATTCCCAAAGTACCTCGTAGTACGGAGAAGTCGCTTTAAGCGACTCCCAGCTCTGCGCCTCAAAGCGCTGAACTTTGGTCTTTTCATTGGGAACGAGTTCGTTCCCAATGCCTTCTAATTGTAAAGTGGATATTCGTTCACGAATATCCACAACCTCATTAGATGCGACAATGACGCAGATCTATTCGATCTGATCATTGCGCAACTTCTTTACGAACTTCTTCCAGCTCAAGGCTGGAATGGCCATTACCTCTGAACTTAAGTTCGGAGGGTTGTCAAGTATGAGAGTCTGGGTAGCTAATCCAGTCTCTGTCTGCGTCAAGACGTTGATCATCTCGACGGACACAGCTGCGAGATCAGACGCACTCGTCTGTCGTCTGATCTGTTGCCTGGTCTGTTGCACGGTGATCATCACTCGTGCACAAGGCATTCTCCTCATGGTGACCACTGTCTACCATGGTATGCATGCATTCACGACTGTCTTCAGTCGTGACTTTTTTATTTTCGACACGGAAGTCATTTACTTCCGTGATGGTTTCGTTATTCTCACGGTGGGTGTTTCCCACCGTGTGTAGATTCTCTATACGACGACCGTCATTGGTCGTAGTAGTAACTTCAACACGGGGGTGTCTTTCACCCGTGTTGCTCACATTACTGACACGCAACGACTCGTTCGTTGCGTGTGTAAGTCCCTCTGGACTTTGATCAGCGGGTGTACCATCCGCTGATCTAGTCGGATCAGACCTGGTGGTGCCATCGCTACCCACCAGACTGTCTGACTCTGCGGTTGTATCATTAGATACAGCCGGATTACTCACAGTGTGATCAGATCGATTGACAGGTTAACCCAGTCGATCGTTGGCTGATGCTTGGACATCCAAGGGATGCCCAAGGTAACATCCAACTTGTCGTCAGGATCGAAGACGATGTATTCGTCCTCGAACGACAGTTCGTCTAACTCGAAGCGTGTGCGAATCACACGCTTTGGTTTTGTCAAGGTTGCACCTGTTGCTAACCGGACTGACAACATGCTTCGTGGAGATTCAATCTCCACGAAGTTCAACGACGTTAGAACCTCAGTTCTAACGAAATTGTTTGACGCTCCTGTGTCAAACAGAGCACGCATGGGGACATCGTCTCCATGCGGCTTAACCTTCAGGGTGATGAGAGGTGTCTCTTCACCCTGCACATGCTGACAGGACATAGTCCCGTTTGGGGCTATTATCCTCACATGCCCGATGTCGGCATGTGAGATAACCCGTCCAGTAGGGCACCCCGCCCCTACTGGTTGTTGAAGTTTTTTGCATCAACAGAGGGTTGCCCCTGTTGATGACGCTTACCAGCGGACTGTCCAGTCCGCTGACTGCGTGGCGCCGGTCGCGGCGCCATGCATTCATGGGCGTAATGGCCCATCTTCGCGCATCTATTGCAGCGAAGAAACTTCTTGTTCTTCGGTTGCCTCGGTGTCGAGGCAACTGCAACCGATAGGTCCATCGGTTCTGGACCTCCTCCGCCCGCGCCCTGGCGCGGGTTTTGGTGTCTCGGGACGAAGTGTGAACTTCGTCTATTCGAGAAATTGTTATTATTAACATGCTGCACTGGCGGCATGTTAAAGTCGAAAGGCAGTTGAGCTTTTCGACTAACCCCAGCATGCGTTGCTGCTGAACGCATGCTGAATTCCTCTCGGATGCTTTGGTCTATAGCATCCCTCAGAGTCTTTGGGGGAACCCGATAAAGACTCTGTTTGATGGGACCGTCATTCAGTCCCTTCATGAAGCCAGTGACCTGCATGGCAGGGGGCACCGGCTCGTATACAATATTTGATAACAAATATTGTATTTTCTGAGCGTACGCATGTAGGCTCAGCTTGCCCTGCTTGAGTTCCATGAACTCTTCGCGGCAACTAAGCTCCATTTCTGGAGCTTCGAAGTTGAGCTTCAGCTCAGCTTTTAAATCCTGATACGTCAGGAACGCAGATCCATCAGTGGATCTGCGGCTCATCGCCCATGCCCTGGCGCGACCGCCTAGGCATGTGGTGGCGAAATAAGCTTGTGAACGCGGGTCCACAATCTTTTGCGCAGAGAGGGCATCTTCCACCTCTGCGAACAACCTACGAAGGGGTTCACCCGCTTCGCCACTAAAGGGTGGAATCCGCGCCTTTACCACTTCAACGCTCGCACTAGGTGCGAGCGTTGTTGTTGTTGTTTGCGACCGCAATATTGCGTTACGCACCTGATGATCAACATACATCCTCTTGAAACGGGTAACCGTCTCTAAGGCTTCCTCCGGGGTTTTACCACGGAGGAGATGACTTCGGGCCCTATGGTCCGGATCATCTCTATCACAGTGGTCACAGCACTCTGTGACCAGTTAGGGAAGTTTCCCTAACTAAATCTTGCGCGAGCTGACGCTCACGCTCACGATCGCTGGCTGTTGCCATGACAGCCAGCGACTCTTAAACCTTCGTTTCGGCTAGTTAACTAGCGGAACGCGTCAACAGTGGCGTTTAGACGGACCAACAAAAGTGTACCAGGTGTAAACAGGCTTGCTTGTTACGCAGCTTACCACTGTAAGAATTGCAGGAGAGGAAGCGTGCAATTGAGTAGACCAAATGTTAAATTTGGTCCTCCTTAGTTTACCTTAGATAAACTTAGAAATAGACTAATTAATTTGTTAATTAATCACTTCAGTCTATATATATATTGTATATATATAAACCTAAGGCCACTGTCTAGAAGAAGGTAAGTTTAAGAGTCAATATATTATGAGTGGTTTAGATTTAATAACTATAATTAAATCTAAACTAATCATACAAACATGTAGTATAATGCTGGTCTGAATGATATCTTTATCATCAGTTTACTTGTTAGATTCGATAATTATATTGGAATCTGTTCTCAAGGTGGATTATAACAACTTATAATCCAATATTCGCATTTCAGACATTAAGTCTGAAATTGAACTGTGATATTTGTACTTAAATATCACTTATGTAATGGCACCCCATTACACCTCGTGTACCCTTCAGCACTGGCGGTTACGCTCTCCTGGTGGACTCTAGGGCGAAAAGGTAAAAACCGGTTAAGGCAGGTGGTTGAGGATTAGAACTAGGGTTGCTTCTGGGCAGAAATCTTCACCGGGGAGCGGACTGGCGTTATACTTGAAATTGGTATAACGCAAACGCTGGACCGAGATTACTCAATCGGTCAGCCAACCAAAGATAATAAGGGGTTACTCCAATATTACGCGTAGTCAGGAAATCCAAACAGTACTCCACGACCTTCCACAGTAAGCCAAAACTTCACCTTCCTTCCCAATACAACTTAACCGTGTTCCAAACACGGGCGACTTGAGTGAGTATAGAGTTTGTCGGATGACTCCGTTCCTTTTAACCTTCCCCGTGCAAACCAATTACAACTAGAGGGGGCCTTGTTGACCCTCCGCTGTGGACCAATGGCGACTTGTGTCTTAGAAAGAGAAAAGTATACTGATATTTATGCCTAAATCCAATATAAACCTATGATGTACCTTACCCAAAAAATAGCGACCAGCCGGACCTGGACGCTTGTGTACCATATCCAAAATAGAGGGACTGGACGCTTGTGTACAGTACCTGAAATAGCGTGACACCTGTATGGTCACTCATATCGGCCTGGACGGCACCAGGGTGACCTGACCATCATCTTCAATATTTCTTCTTGACCACCCGTTTAGTTCGACCGGCTACCACAGGGATATGACCACCCTGGAGTCTTGCATCCATCCTTTGACCGCCCGAAACTATCGATGGCCATCTAGCCAAACTTGAACAGGCTGGTCAACTCCAAGCAACATGGCTGGCCTGACCCAACGCTTCTGGACCACCTCCCTTAGCTTCTTTTCCGCGTACAAATACTGGTCCGACCCTTCCGAACTTCCATGAACACCTCCCACAGCCACCATCCGATGTCTGTTGGTAGCTGGTCTAAGAAATCCATCCTGGACAGTAATTTAGGTAAATCAAATACAGCCCCGGTCAGGTGTACTTCACATCCGGTAGTTGATTCATTCCGGAACCGCTTCACCACTACAAACACGGATTATCTTCTGATAATGGGTCGTGACACAGACAGTTGATCATGACAAAGCATTGTATAAGACTTTAACGGTGCAGACGGCTGGTAAAGCCGGGTTGGGCAGGTAAGAATAGCTCGCATATGATTGACATGAGGAAAATCTAACGTGCTTTCCTAAAAAACTAGGTCATGCTGTGTACATGGCACATCGACAATAATGTGAAGGAAAACTGCGCGAAAACGTTTAAGGAAGCCTTTGCCGATGAAAGTGAGGACTACCAACAGGAATTTAAAAAGTTCTACTCGGAATGGCAATGCCTGGTCAATGCTGCAGCCGAAACGGATTTCAATCGGCATTGGAGAAGCATCTGCCGACGTGTTCCCGATGCTTTTGATTACTTGGTAGAATATTAGCTTTCATTCAAAAGACATTGGACTGGTTTTATTGTTGACCAGTTTATGCATCTGATCATCGGACCACATCTGTTTGTGAAGGCTGCCACAGTTCTGGAATCAAGAGCTGGCTTTCCAACTCCTGCTCACACCTTCGCAGTGGTTTTCAAGCATTAAAATCCAGCATAAAGTTTAACTTCAGTCGACTCAACAAATCCTTTCGTGACGATGCGAACGACAGTTTGGGAAAGCAGGTGTTGTCGGGCCAACAATTCTTGCCACTGCATCGCAAGGTGACACACCATTGTATCATGTTGATTAACAAATAATTTGTTGCAGCCGAGGAATTGCAGAAGGATTGCAACGAAAAGCAAATCGATTACCCCGCTGCATATTGACAAGCTGTTCCAGGCACCTTGTATATGGCTTACCGTGCCGGAAAGAATTACTCGCAAAGCAGTTGATCAGGCAGCGCCCTCTTGTTTTGGAAGATATCCATCCCTACTGGCATTTACCCTATGATGCGTTTGACCCCTCCGATATGCGATTCTCGACGGACAAGACCAGGCGTCTACCAACTCACGCTCAAGGACACACAGCTCTATCGGGGAGGAGCGCATGGAGCGCGAACTACAACAGACAGCGTCTTTATCTCAGGTAAAAGCGTCTCCATCTACTGGCCCAGTAAACGATGGTGGACTGCAAACAAGTGAAAGAGATTTCAGATTTGAGAAGGGCAATGGACCATCGAACTGCGGCATTAGATCAAAGGGTGGGTTAGCTAGTCTCTCTTTTAACTACCTCACTATACTCCAGCGATCCCTTATCATCTTCTGCGGGTGCCTGTGCAGCTAGTGCAGTGCTTTCTACTTTGACGTTGGAGTTACCAGGCACATCATCTGCGAATTTTGGCCAGATTTTGCTCCCTGGTCAAAGACGACGGTCCAGATGTACGAAGTGCGGAAAACTTCGTAAAGGTCACCGGTCTGTGCCGTGCGCTGAACCACCTACAACCAATGGAGAGAATCCTCAGAACGGCAGAAAAGATGAAGCCAATGAGCAAGATGAAGCCGATGACAGCAATCCCACAGGCAGCAGGAGGACAGTGATCGACAGGGGGATGAACAGCGCCAACAAGACGAACAGCAGGGTGAAGAACATCAGGAGAACGAAGGTCCGCAATTTAATGATTTAGAAGATGACTTTGGGTCCAGTCAGCAGTGGAATGAAACGTTCGAACTTCCTTTCGGGGATCGGCACCAGCCAGACGATAATCCTCCTGTTGAGAAAGCTTTCCCCGTAATCCACAAGGGTGAGTTGAAGGTGTTATATCGTTGAGCCTACAGCCGGATATACGACAACTCGCACATTGCGGAAGATATCATCAGTTTGCGCTCCACATCCTTTTATATCGTGCGTTGGTTACATGGAAACGACACAGTAACAGGCGGCAGACTACAGGGCACCAAGGCGACCCCTGCTCAAATTTCTTGGTACCAAGATATCCTGGCAATGGGCAACCCTGTAGTAATTTCAGCGGTCCGGGAATCTCTGACGTCGGCGTCTTCCAATTAGTTTGATACCTAATGTCGTTCGATAAGGGGTCCTAGTAACTAGAGAAGATAAAGATGTTGTACTTTTTGTATTGGAGCTTGGTCATTTTTCGTTTCGAATATAGAGTAGTCAATAGGGCATTCCACCATCGACATGATGTATTCTCCGCTTATCATGGATGTGCTACCCATTGGCGGTCCAGTTAGACAAAGAGGGCGGTCAGAATAAAGAGCATCTTATAAAGGACTGAATCAACCCTTTGTTTCATTCCACCTTGTGTGCCCATTGGTTCACGGTGGTTACACTCATGAGGTGGACTCTAGATGAAAATAACGTTACCGATCAAGTCGGGAGAAGGTGCTTCTTTGAGAGGGGATTGTTCTCCGTGGAAAGCTTCACCGGAGGACGGATTAGGGTTGGTACTAAATTCAAAGTGCCGTTAAGGACGCGGTCGGGAAATGTCAACCGACCGGCCCAGCCAATAATGAGAGATAATCAATAGCTACAAACGAAACGTAATTTTTACAATCAGTTAAGGATCTTCTACAGTAATTTCAACCCATTACCTTCACAAAACCTTTTCAGTTCAATAAATGTGTTCTAAAGACGTGGGCGGGAGGGATGATAATCAAACAAACTAAAACAATCCCGTCGGGGGACTTCCGAAGAGCAAAAGTGCGTAAATACGCGTCTCGAATAGTTGAGCTGGAGGGGACCTTGTTAACCCTCTTCTTCCAATGACCACCGACACGTGACGTAGCGACAATTTGTTTTGGAGTAAATTCAATTAAAATATTAAAGCGTAAGATCCAATACTAAATGTACCGTAGACCACCCGATGGCCGGAACAGGACGACCGATGTTGTCGAAGATGGATAAGCCGACCGGAAAATAATGACACGACCGAGATGGATTTGGAGATAGCAAAAGAGACAGGGTTTTGTGGGGGTTGACGGAATGTAATATCAGCTAATCATGTTACGGTATTGTGGTGAAGCGATCTGACAAAAAGTTGAGGATAAGGTGGGCCACACATGACCGTTGATTGGTGACGGTGGGGACACCCATCAAGATGGGACAGTTGATGGGTGGGACAGGCTGATTTCGTATACTATGAAAGGCGGTTGACAACGGGCTTTTGCAGTGTGAAGGGATAAGCCAAGTATCGTTACGCCTGGTCCCGGATATGAATGGAATGGCGAATGTCACGGTCTGATCGGGACATGGGATGTTAAGTGGAGTTCACGTGGACGTGCACGACTATACCAACTGAGACAAAATGGAGATACGGCATTAATGGCGAAGTAAATATCAGGAACAGCAGAATCCAGTTATCGGAATGAGTCATGAACGGTACCGATGTTGAAGTTGGGTGTGATATGGAAATCCCGGCCCGATCCCGAGTCACTTAACTCTACCCTAGAATACGAAGATCAGGTACAGGGCAGAACTGGGTATGTGGAGTGGCGAGCCGTGCGAGCATTACCAAGTTGAGGCAAGCGGTGAGAGTTGATGGATCCACCCAGAATTGACGCAAGAAGGTCCGATCAGGTACAACTTCACGAGAAATGCTGAGTCGGTGCGATCTTTGCATCCCGACAGGTCATGAAGGTCAAGAATATGGTCGAGTTAACTGGCACAGTCGATGTGGTGGTAACCCGGAGGTGTTTCGAAGTGATCTGGGGCTGATCGCCCTGATAACTACCCCAATCACTCTGCCGATCGCTGTGCTGATCATGATCTGAACCGATCGGCCCCAAACCGGCTTCCAGGTGTGAAGAGAGATGGAGTTTGCAGTTAAGCCGGGTTGGATATGGGGCGAACAGTGTCTGAGAGGCAGATATCGAGCTGGTTCCAGGTTGTTTATTGAGAGATCAGGATGGTTGAAGATCGCCATAGAGTTTGACCAAATTTGTCCAGAAGTGGTATGGATCAGTTTGAAGGTGTAACAAGGATGGGTAAGGTGGTACTACGCAACCGTGCGACGAAGCGAACATGATCGAAGTATGAGGTAGGCACATGAGTTGGTGTATGGTACACTAGGTATAGGACATTGCATATATAATAACAGGTTTTGATTTACCCTCTAAGCAAAGAGTCGCTCCGCCACGTGTCGCGGTCGTTGGGAGGACAGGGTTAAGTAGGCCCCTGTAGCTCGACTTAATTCCCGGATAAGACGCGCTTAGACACATTTTGGCTTACCGGAAGGCCCCCGACGGGTTTGTTTAGGTGATCGAACCTCACCCTCAACGCACATGTGTTTGGAACACGTCATTAATATTGGAAAAGGTTTGTGGAGATAACGTTTGTGGATTACTGTGGAAGATCGTGGTTTGATCGAGTTTTTCTTGGTTTCTCGTTGTCTCTCGTTCTTATTGGCTGGCCTGATCGGACGAAGTTTCCCGATCAGTGCCAAGATACTGAAGTTAAGTATCGACCCGACTCGTTCTCCGGTGAAGATTTCCACCCGAGGGCACCCCCGTCTCGAAAAGGTCATCCTTCCGACCTGATCAAGTTCATCGTTTCGTCACCGAGTCCACCTGAGTGAGTGTAACCACCCCCGATCAATGGGTACACAAGGTGAGATGAAGTTAAGTATGGATTTATCGCACATGATGACCGGTCAGATGACCGGGAGGATCGGATCAGTCACCATAGTGGTGATTCATCCGATTCTGATGGCGTTCAGGATCAACGGAGTACCCCCTCCGATAGTTGGTCGTCCGGGCCAGTGGGTATCCGGATTCAACCCAAGACTTCCGTCCTTGATTTGGAAATCGGCTCCACCACAGTATCGTTAAGCTCCAAGAATTGGGTGAGTCATCTGGTCAGATTACCCGTCGGCCCACACATATCCGATCGGCCGACTCGATCGTTCCTCCAAACCTTAATAGCGTCTAATTAGTCAGCTATTAATCTCCTTGAGCCACGATTTTGACCGATTGGTGTCCACAACAATTCTACAGCCTCCATATTATCCGATCGGTGAATTAGGTCGGATCGGTCCATAAAGTTCAAAATGTCAATATTTAACCACCATAATATCCAACGGGCAATAAAAAATCGACCATAAGAGCTGGTCAGCATGCTCCGACCTGTAACCTAGCATCTGGAGAAAATCCGATCGGTTCATTTCATCACTGCGAGGTCGATCGGGCCACTCTAGTTAGCTTGCTCCACTACGATAATCAATTAAGTAACGGTAATTTCATATCCCTTTATCATATACTGTTGCCGATTGTTTATTCCGATCACCTCGTCCCGGGTCTGATTGCCCTGCCCTAGGTGGATAATTGCCATTTCGAACATATCACTCGATTTACAGGGCATCCGTCCCACTTTTCCACACTGTAGTGATTTTTATATGTTGTATGAATAACTAAAGCTATAAATCGATATACAAATTTGGCCAATCGGCGTAATGGTGTAGTCCACCCTTACTTATTTTCGTTTTGCCTTTCAATGATTTCGTTATTGGAGGAGCTGACCTAGTCGCAATGGATTATTGGAACTTCTCCATCTCAACACACTCTCTTCGATTCCCTTTCAGCAATAATTTAGTTACTCCATATGACTTCTGCGCGTGTACGCCCCCACACGGTGTGTGTGACCCTTTCCCGGGCTGTCACAATCCTGACGGAGTGGACAACGCTCCTCTCTTAAGTATCTTTATAGTTGATATTGAGCTGCGGCGTCGCTATTCAGTGTATCACCCATATGTTAGCATATGAGGATGCTTCTATAGCTACTTTGGTCCTTGTCTTGGTACTTGTCCTGTTCATCCCTCTTTCTTCTTTCTTCCTTCTATCGCTCCAAACGTTTAGGTATGTCCTCTGCCCGTACTCGTTGTACCTCCTTCTGAATACGCTTCGAAGCACTAGTAGTGCTCGAACCCCATTTGCTACATCTGGTAATTTCTAAGGATACCTTTATATATGAGGTTCGCGTCGAAAATTAACCCTCTGTGCTCCATGTAGTCCGATTCCCCTTTTGGGTAGATTCTGTTGATTCACTTCATCCCAATAGGTCCCATCTTAATAGCCAGGTATGCTTACCGTTTGATTTGATTTCTCGTACGTGCTTCTAGACCATTTAACATCCATTAGCTCGCTCGGGGAGACATACAATTTAAAATCTATATCCCTTCCCAAAGACGGTCTTATATTCACTCTGGGGAGAAAAATATAACCAGTACCACCCATCTGATTATTTTTTTCCCTTGTGTGACCTACCTGATCCGTACATTTCGAGTCTTGTATTCTTTGTATCGCCAACATGCATACCGATATTTGTTGGATACGCTCAAATTTCTTCGCGAACATCGTAGCTTTAGACGCCCCAATTATCCGCGGATTATTCGTACATTTGAGCTGTCCCCAAAATGCTTTTTTTCACGTGGCAGCAGTTAACGGAATCAATTTTTAGGAAGAACTTGACTTTGTCCTTATTATTGACTCCACGCCCAGAGTTTTCCTCCTGTGATAAAGCTTGCTTTTGTGGTGGAGCCGATTTTCACATGTGGGGGGAGACGGATTCCCGCTGGCCCGGACAACCAGTTATCGGAGGGGGTAATCCGTTTATCCTGATCAGCGTCGGGAACGGACGAGTCATGACTAGGATGACTGGCCCGGACAACCAATTATGGCGGGGGTACTCCGTTCAGCGTCAAAATCGGACGAGTAATGTCTAGGATGACTGGCCCGATCCTCCCGGTCTGAAATCCGGTCTTCAAGTGCGACAGAATCCAAATTTAACTTCATTTCACCTTGTGTACCCATTGGTATTCGGTGGTTATACTCACTCAGGTGGACCCTAGATTAGGAAAATGTCCCGAATCTGTTCAGAGGAGGTGTTTTCTTCGGGACGAGGTTGTTCCCTGGTGGAAATCTTTACCGAGAATAGATCAGAGGTTATACTACGTGCGAGTACCGTAACGGTCGGGTCGGGATTCTTCAACCGACCGAACCAACCAGTAAAACGAGAAATACCACGAAAACCCACGATTTTCAACAGTAACCCAAAACGTTATCTCCACGAAAATCTTTTCAATTAGTAAAACGTGTACGAAACAGTTGTAATTTAAACAATCCGTCGGGGGACTTTTGGTAAGCCAAAATGCGTCTATGCGCGTATTAACCGGGAATTTAGTTGAGCTACAGGGGCCTAGCTAACCCTGTACTCCCAATGACCCCGACACGTGGCGGTGCAACTATTTGCTTAGAGGGTAAATTCAATCCACAATATTTAATACGTAATGCACAATACACCAACCTTTGTGACTTACCTAATACTTCAACCTGAACTGTCCTGCCACATGGTTAACTGGGACCACTGTAGACCGTTCTTCGTTGATCTTTAACCTGGTTCGTACCACCTTTCACCAATCTTCAACTGATCTTCGACCAGGTTCTCGACTGATATTCGACCTGGTTCTCGACTGATCTTCAACCGACCTTCTGGAATCAGCTCGGAATCAGCTTGGAATCAACTTCTCGGGATGGTCTAAAGCCAGGTTCCAGCGCTAAGTTATCACCGACCTCGTTTATACTCCTTATAATCGGCACCTAGGATAGGGCACTTTCCTAAATTTCTAATAGTGCAGTGGATAAGCACCAACTTGGTAAGTCAGAGGTAGTGGGTTCGATCCTCACACAAAACAAATTTAGGAAAGGGCCCTTTCCTAAATTTGTGTTGTGCTTGGGTCCTTGTCCGTTTTCAGGTCGTCGTAACCGGTTGGTGCCGGATCGTGGTTCACTTGAAACCAGCTCGATATCGGCTCCGGATCAGCTCCGGATCAGCTCGGGATCAGCTCTCTCACTGATCTAAACTCGACTTCTGCATCTGACATGCGTTTAACCTTGAGATATCGACTCGAGATCAGTCCTTTTAAAGGTCGACTTAGGCTGATCCCTTGGTGTCGATCAGGGCCGGTTTGTGCTGGTTTTCGTAACCGGTTTCAACTTGCTTCGACTGATATATCTCCTACTGATTACTGCTCTTTATATTAGCTTCTTTTACTCTCTTTACCACCATGTCTAAGGACTGGACCGACGCATTTAATCGATTAGCCGAAATTCCACCGTCACATTAATCACACCCCTCGGATCACAGATAGCCAACCTCTATAGTCATACTCTATCATATCCAATAAGCCGAGCCACCCGTAAACCTGCTCTGTTGTTTATATCTTAACCGGTCCGACTTTAAAGGCGGCCTGGTCCGGTATCTGGATATCCTTATCCAGTCGTGATACTTGGTTGATCCACTTCATTTGGCACAGGCTGTGCTAACGGCGACTTTTGTACTTTTCTTTACGTTTTCAGTGACCCGTTATTGCACACGACATTCCCACGTTGGATCGGCATGCCCCTCTTATCAACGGTTCTATACTGCCCAGCCATGATGGGTGCCCTTGCGACCACCAATCAGCATCGAGATGTTGGCCACCGTTTTCCGAGTTGCTTTACCGCATTTATACATTTATTGCAATATTATAGTACCTACTGTTCTAGCTGGTGTCTTGTTCGTTTGTCTGGACTTAATGCTGATGCCAAGTGCTTCATGACCGACATTTATATGCCTGCTCCTTCTCCGACGTTTTTCGGTGCTGATGAAATGAATCCTCCTATACTTTCAAGCATTGCAAGTCGGCTAAATATCCTCCATACTGCAGTGCACTTATCGTTATCTATCAACATGTTTCATTTTTGAGCTTCCTTCCAATGTTAGGAATGTGGTAAAGCGGATGTTAAGGAGGTTAATGTGAGTGGTCCACACTACTGCGCTGATTGGATGATCTCGGGACCAGCCAATCCGTCCTCCAGTGAAGGTTTCTGCCGGAGAACAACCCCGTCTCGAAGAAGTCATTTCCACCGACCTGATCAGAAAAGCAGCTTTCTTCTAGAGTCCAGTTCAAGTGACAGAGAACGCCGAATGGCGTGACCTCATCCACTTCATGTCCCAAAAGGTTTCCTCCACTTTAATCTTTAAATCATTTTCATCATCAGAGGAATCACGGTGATATCCAGAGTCACCAACTGATCCGGGCACGCGAACTATTGTGGTGAAGCCGATTTCCGAATTCAAGACAGATCTTCTTGGAGGAACCGGGATTCCCACTGGCACGGACGACTAGTTATCGGAAGGGGTCCTCCGTGAATCCTGGTGGATCTCTTGATCGGACAGATCACTGCTAGGGCGATCGACCTGATCATCCCGGTCTTCCGACCGGTCATCTTGAACGACAGAATCCATTTTAAGCTTCATCTCACCTTGTGTACCGATTGGTTCGAGGTAGTTATGATTACGCGTCGTGTTCGTCCAACACCCCTTCTCTTCATATTAGCTGCTGAGATATTACTCAACTAATCTGGCTGAGGATATCTCTGGTATCCGTGGCGCGGTCCTTCATTCGCCCCTTGACTACAGCATTTGGATGATCTCGTCCAAGCGTTGCCGGTCACCACCGAATCGCGCAACATCGTGCCTTTTCTGATCGTTCTGGGTGACGTTACATTTGAAGATAGGTCGAACAACGAGCTGAAACATGGCCGTATCCGCTGACACAGTAGGATGACCGTCCCCGCGCTATGGAATGACCGGCTGCACTCAAAGCGGGGTGGACGAAGCAGCAAGCGATCCAATGTGTGGGGGGAAGGTTGTGGCCGCGGAGACCAGAGGGTGCACTGGAGTTGTATCGAGTAGGCTTGCCAATTGAGTGGACGGGTGGCGTTCACGAGCAGGGTACGATTGCCGTTGCGGTGGTGGGGTGAATGACCTGGCGTGGCCAACATCGTTCCGCTTTGGTGGCGGGTCGACCACCTTGGCATGACGATCATCGCGTCTTTAACGTGCCGTTTAAAAAGTAGTTTGTGAAGTTCCATGTGATAATCAATTCATGTATCGTAGAAGGCATGTTGCCGGCAACGTGACCTCTGATATACGCTTCACCCATCGTCACGCCTCTAAGTTGTTAAGCTCATGTGGGTCAGTGTGCTCGTGGAATTGCTACTTCATCGGTCACGTTTAGTACCAGGATCTCTTTTGCATTGTCGACAGCCTAAATGTGTTGCATCATAAGACAAACGCCCCTATTCTTTCTTATAATTTCTTCCATCTGGCTGCTCTTTATCTTCCCGAGCTGACATTACCCTCCGTTTACTGGATGTTCTGTCTGCTTCTCGTATATATAAACGAACTCATATGCAAAGTGGAAAATATCGTGCTCCTTAATCTGGATGTCACGCCGCTTCGGGACCTTCCAGGTCAGGCCAAGTGTGCGCACCGCCATTCGCCACACCGATGCGATGGGGTTGCTGAAAGCGATGGTAAACACAACTTGTAGCTCATCAAGATACGCAAGCGGTATTGAATTTGTAGAACGTGAGCATCCTCACTCTGTGAGTCTCAGTGATTGTGGATTTGGTGTCAGTCATCGCGCGCTGGAACGAGTCGTTTGCCTCGTACGTCTGGAGACAGCGGTCAATGGTTCGGGTAGACTTATTCAACACTGTGCGCGAGTGCTTATCTTAGATAATAATAATTATGTGCGCAGTGATATATCGTGCTCGGATGAGTATGCATCTTGGTAACGACGTCCTGCAATGTATTTTCTGGCAAACGACTTGAGGCGCCGCACAGCTAGTACTTCATTCGATGAAAGAAAACTACACAAGATCAATATTCTGGCAAATCACATAACGGGGATCTGAAGTAGTGCGGTTTCATGAGATTTTGGGTCAAAAACATAACATTTTGAGTAACTCGCCAATCATCGTCCACAAACGCGTCACTTCAGAGCCCGTCTTGGTCACCCAACTCAGCAACAATTTGGTAAAGGTCTAGACTACGCGGACTAGACCCACAGGAACCTGTTCATTTTAGTCTTTTGATAACAGGGGTGTTCGTACACCAAAAAGAAGACCCGTGAATATGAATATGCGGTTAAACTGTATGAAGAGCTTAGTGTACGAAAGCCGGTGTATGGCTCGGCGCACAATTGCACGATTATGGTGCTTCATAACCTGGGTGAGGTGTATCTCCCGAGTGGAAATGAAGACAAAGCGGTAAAGATCCAGAAGGATATTTTAGATCTGATTAGAATTAGAGGAGAGGAGGATCGCAGAAATGAGTAGCATTTGTTTTGACATCACATTAAGCCTACTACTAATCCCACTATTACGGATATATACGCAACCGAACAAGGTCAGATAATGTTTTCGGTTACGCATACGCCATATGCGTAACCGAAAACGCTATCCGACCTTCATCGGTTTGGTGTGGGTATTTACAGTGATAGGAGGTTTCAGGTATCAGAGAAATTAGGACAAACCGCTTCAGACGTATTCCTGGAGCTGATCTTTCGGAGGCAAGGCCAATCGGGCGTCCTTTCTCCTCTTGTTCTTTATCAAACTCGCATTTAGGCATTATATTAGATATTAGTGGTTCTCACGAATAGTGGTAGAATGGAAGGTTGAGTGATGGAGTTGACCAATGAAAATTCATCCTCCCTGTACCGTTCGTGAGGACCTCGAACTGGTTTATTTGATTCTCCAAAAGTTAGAGCACAATATAACTTTATAGTGAATAATGTCTACAGGAGTGAGTAAACGTTTAAGACACAACTCGCATTTTAAACATTATGTGACTCTATTCCATCTAGACGACTTATTCCTTTTATTTGTTATCTGTCAGCTAGTATTTGTATGCTCTCGTTCTTGTGCCGACCACAGAGGCCGGAGGTTTAAAAAGAAAAGACTCAAAATAGCTCATTCTACTCAGGAATAACAGCCAACTACGAGCATTCTTTTTCAGTATTTTTGGCGAATCACATGCCAACCTACTGCATTTCTCCAGCCTCCTCATTTGTTTTTGAATGACAGATCGAGAAGGATGAGGTAGGATGCATGATGCATCTGACCAATGACAATCCATTATCTCTCCATTCTCCATTATACTTTGATTCGTAAGAACCACTATTAGAATAATAACGGATTCGAACTGTTCATAAGTAAAATCTACATCAGTGAAGGGCAAAAACTATAACTCTTGACTAAATTCGATACTTATATAATATCGATGTGCTAACATCTACGCAAAACTCCGGTAGCAAGAAGAGTTGCCGTAGAGTCGGCTTCGCTATCGACACACATGTGTCCGAGTGTTCGTCATTTAAAGATGTGAGCTTGTAGTCCAAAGGTTGTTTCTTCTGCTTGGTCACTTCGGCTGACCAGCTACAGCGTGGATTGCATCTATACCCCCCCCCCACTCTCTTCCACAGCCCGGGTCTTCTTGTTCTTGAGTCGAGGATGAAGTCGATGGCGCCTTTGCTGGTGGTAGTGTTGACCCAATTCAATAATGTCAGCTCCATACAGAGCGATCAAGTCGATAGATACCGAGAACTTCCCATTCTTATTAAACATAGCCTAAAGCTTGTTAACGCAGAATGAGGCTTCTGCTGCTCTGTCGAATTAGGCCCCTTGACTACATTTGATCAACTTCTGTACACCCGCCTAAATTAGAGCAGGTCCAGGTCGTGGGTTTGAAATGGGTCGTGGTTCTGAAAGTTAGTATCCTGGTTCTGACATTTACCCCCTGTCGATAGTCTCATGACTAACGCAATACGCGACATTGTCTTGCTGTTGAATGTGCTACAGACTTTTTTGGTGCGCTTTGTTACTTGTAATCTCGTACCTGCTGCCTGAATGCAAAGAAATCTATTACACTAACGTGCAGCGCTATAACTAGAAAATGCGTTCTTACACTCGAGTAATGCGACACGT
>MIQA02012432.1:0-12731 GCA_001887855.2 Sclerospora graminicola | reverse complement strand
CAGGATCAACGGAGTACCCCCTCCGATAGTTGGTCGTCCGGGCCAGTGGGTATCCGGATTCCGCCCGAGACTTCTGTCATGGATTTGGAAATCGGCTCCACCACATTTCTATTACTCTTGAAAACGCCCGCCACCTCCTTAGATGCCTATCCAACGAGTGAAAGATAACGAATTGTGCTCCAAGAAGTTATTCAAGGGTTTGGTCATCTCATCTATCCGTGATATCAGCAAAGAGGGTAAGAAATACCGCATCAATGACGACGCCATTCGCCACCTTCGACTGAGCATGATACTCACTGTGGAAGGTAAAGCGCACTTACATAAAGCACTCGCTGTGCTTCTTTTCGCTGTGACGGCTAAAATGACGCCTGACCGATCCACGACCGTCATTCGAAAGGCCGACATAGATGACTGGCTCGTTCCTAGCAAAACCAGTGAAGACGGCGAGTGGATTGGGAAAGCTTCGCTCGAAGAGCGTCCACTCTACGGTGCCCGTCGCCTTCTCGACCGCAAACGCATTGACGGGGTTATTTACTACCTGGTTGATTGGCAGCTAACATAGGAAACGCGCCTGGACGTCAGCAACACACTGATCATCAAACTTAAAAAAAACGCGACGTGCACTTGTACGCAAGACCTACATTGAATACGAAGCTAAAGAGACAGGGAAGTGAGAAACATAATAAAAATACGGCACGTTTCACTCACTCTATTACATATACAATCATACGCGAATTAGCTTTCTTTGAATGTACACCAAGGCTAACAGCCTGAATGCACGCCAAGGTTAACTGCACCATCGATCACCCGTCGCTTTGTTAGTTAATTTGAAAAACAGGGTACCAACCCGTTTGAGCCTGATTCAATACTCCCGAGGGAATTAAACTCCTCCAGCGGACGGCCGCTGCCTCGATCCAGCGAGCGGAAGTGCATCTCTGGGGTTGAATAGTTGTGAGCAAGACCTAGGTTTTTGATTGGATTGTTGCATATGTGGCTTCACCCAATGATATCACTACATCTGTGTGACACTCAAGCTAGTGATCATTTTTATCTTTCGTTTTGACTGGTTTAAAACTGACGGGTCGGAATGGGTCGGAGTGGTCGGAACTTTTACGATATGGGTAAAGCTTAGTCTGTATGGTACAGAATAAGAAATGCCTTGATTTCTTTAAACTATTTCTTGCGAAAAAATATTCTGTAGTAGGCTTTTCCCCAGTTCGTGTTGCATAAATTCAACAAAAAATATCATGGAATTACTAATTGGTGAGATATATTGGCTGAATCCGTGAATACACGTGCAACTCTACACGACAAAAACTGCGCACTGAAATATATACCATGAATACCCGCAGAAACAATTTAGACCTTGATGTGCCACTCATTTTGGCGCGATTTTTGGTTAAGCTTTCTACGCTGTCGCGTTTAGAGACTTTCGCCCCA
Source organism: Sclerospora graminicola (assembly GCA_001887855.2). Classification (NCBI taxonomy): domain Eukaryota; phylum Oomycota; class Peronosporomycetes; order Peronosporales; family Peronosporaceae; genus Sclerospora; species Sclerospora graminicola. Next base: position 11,291 of record MIQA02012432.1, on the reverse strand, counting down.
TTCTTGAATAAGAAAGAATGGGGCAAAAGTGCATAAGCCCGGTAGCGAGAAATACCAGACGCTTAGAAGAACAGAGTGGGGAAAGTTGGTATTGGTTGAAATGTGGCTGCCCTACTTCGCCTCTAGCAATTCTGTCTGGAGTCGTCTGATGTACTCTGCGTGCGTTGGAACCTTCTCGTTTCCGATTGGTGAGTAAGCTTGTAGATGATGTAACCGTTGATGAGCGTCATGCTAACCAACCGAAGAACAAAGTCTTGTAATACTTCTTATGTGCCACGCCTTCTGTATCGAATATCGTTGCAGACGAAGCTGGTTATGGGCATGGACACCTCCGATTCCCACATGGTAATCAACGATGAGATGTGGACACGGAACTTGTGTTTGAGACCAATTCTTTTCGCGTTGGTTGACCTCTGTTCTGGCAGTACTGCAACCCGTGGCGAGGAAATGGACTGGTCATGAGTCCATCCATGGCGCTGCAATCAACTCGGGAAACTCTTTCGACTGCGACAAACGATACGGCCCTCTCGGTACGTGTTTTGGTCTTATTTCCGCGCATACGTAAGGCTTTACACCACCCTAGCCGATTCTCGCGCACAGTACCCGGCAGTGACCTATTTCAGCGACAAAGCAACGCTGAAATAGTAGCTATCCGTCACGATGACACGCTTGATTAGTAGATCCACAACACGTGGCTAGCGTCGCGTACAACTGATGCTGGTTCGTTATCGACGGTCGCGGCAGCCCCACAATTCACCTCCATTCTGTTGTATACAGATCAGAAACAACACCGAATACATCTGCCCTAACAACCACATGTTGTATGATACAGCAAAGAACCTGGAGAAATATGCTGCAGCTGCATCGCAAGTCAGGTAGAACTTGTTGTCCCACTTCATTGGTTTATCTTTCATATAGACTTTGATAAGGTTATACCGGCTTCCACTCGGGATCATTCCCTCGTCAATAGCGAGTGCGTGGGTGGAGTGGGGGGGGGACACGGATGGAAACGAACCAACTGGACCGATGCATCAAGCCACTTGTGAATGCGTGCAAAACGCAAAAGACGGTGGTCTTGTGGTGAGGTGGTTTAACGGCTGGATGTAAACTACACCTGGCCGAGGCTGTCTTTGATTGGTTCAAATTGCTGGTCAAGATGACTGCCCCAAACCGGCATCAGATGACGGCTGCCGGAGGTGCTCGGGAATACTCGCAAGTGCCGGACCAGTACATGAACGTGAAAACAGGCTAAGGGAGGTGGTCCGGATGTGTTGGGTCAAGCCAGCCACATTGCCCGAAGTTGACTAGCCGGATCAAGTCGGGCTAGGCGGCTGATGGTGGCCGCAAGTGGCCAAGGAATGCATACGAGGTTCCAGGGAGTCCCTGTAGAAGCCAGACAAAGCACCGATTACTAACGGACGGCCATGAAGAGAATATTGAAGATGGCGGCCTGGTCATCCTGGTGCCATCCAGGTCGAGGTGAATTACCCTGGGTAATCTACCGGCTTCAGTAGAAATGGTACTCTTGCAATGTAGCGTACAGGTAGTGGCTGTCGTCAAGTTCCATTGGAATCGCACGACTAAATGCAGTAAGAAACACTTCGACCAAGCATGTTTTAAAAATCATCCACGTCGTCACGCTGCAGCTCACAACCGGGAATGCAATACACAGTTCAACTTGATATTTTTGAAAAACCGGGGTGCATAGCTCTTGAACGTATTCACAAATGACGGTTGCCAGTTTGAGTTGGTGCACCTATTCGATGGTCAAGTAATACCTACAGCAAACGAGTGTTGTGATCTTCAATACGAACATGAATTCGCCGGATATACAGCCACCTATGATAACAAGAACCAGAAATCAGACGATCCTAACGAATAGATTGCAATGTACCTCCAAATTAGATTGATATTATTTACCAAAGAGCAGCAACACCGTCTTCATTATCGTCCATCTTGCTTTCTCCATGTGTCTTGGCTTATACACAGGCCCGTTTATTCTCAAGTTGGTGGGATCTTTTCGTAAAGTTTACGTTAAGCTGACGTTCTTAAGGTAATGGATTTTACGTACCTCCTCTGTCCAGAAATATTAGCCCGTTTTTTCTAAACGTCGATTATAAGCAGGTAGGGTGTTGCCTGGGGAGAGCTGATTGGCCGTTTGGAATTGTGAATCAATGCTGACTGACGGGGGGGGTTGTTTCATTCCAAACGACCCAGCGGTTTGGGAGGTATGGTCCATAAAGTCCGACACACCACGGGGTTCGCGTTCTCAAAATGACGCAGACGGATCCCAAGCCCCGCAAGCCCTGCAAAACTTGACAGCGACCTAGCGCAAAAGGTGCTCACTCATATGTGATATATTTTTCCTAACATCGCGACCAAGGATCTGACCCTAAAAAAGACGTTTCTGTGCGACATTTATGTCTTTTGGGCATGCGCTCGCGCCAAGCTGCAGGTTTCGCGATACAAAAGTGGTCGTCGTGGTCGCAGCGACCAAATGATACGCACATTCATTGTGACGCTTGTACAAACCATCGCACTTATTTCATCGACGGACCTTAGTGGGGTGTCGGAAATCAATTTATATTCTGTACATGTATAAATTTAGGAAAGGGCCCTTTCCTAAATTTGTGCAAATGGTGTAGTGGACAAGCACCAACTTGGTAAGTCAAAGGTAGTGGGTTCGATCCTCACACAAAACAAATTTAGGAAAGGGTCCTTTCCCAAATTTGTGCAAATGGTGTAGTGGACAAGTACCAACTTGGTAAGTCAGACGTAGGGGGCCACTTACCAACTGGGTGCAAATGGTGTAGTGGACAGCACCAACTTGGTAAGTCAGAGGTAGTGGGTTCGTTCCTCACACAAAACAAATTTAGAAAAGAGACGTGAACAAATTTAGGAAAGAGACGTGTGATGGCCTTTCCTAAATTTGTTTTGTGTGAGGATCCAATCCTGTGAGGATCGAACCCACTACCTCAGACTTACCAAGTTGGTACACCATTTGCACCCCCAGTTTGTAAGTGGCCCACTACCTCTAACTTAACAAGTTGGTGCAAGCAGATTGGTGTTTCCCTATACATACATGTACAGGTTGAATGCGTCTCATATACTTACAACCCAGCCAAGTTGGTTCGACTTTGGATTTTCGTCCCAGTGGGACTCGAAACCGCAATCTCCCGGTCCCGGGGGCAGGGCCTTAACCACTGCACCAACCGAGATCGGTACATACGCGTATAGGTAAGCACCAATCCGCTTAATTTGACGTAAGATTCTGTCACCCGACTGTTTTTCAGTATACACCAAGGCTCAATTGGTTTCGTCAAATGTCCAAAATAAAATCAGCAATGTCCAAGAATTTTCGTCAAGCCTGCTACAAATAGTACCTCCTATAAACAATCTTATTGTGAAATGTATTTGATATCATTATCCAATTTGTTGCCTCCACTTCCTCTTGATATTTATCAAACATGATCTTACGCAAAACGTTTGCATGCGCAAACAGTCCAGATAGGAGCCTCACAACGCAAGCTTCCAGCGAAGTTGTCTGTTAAATTATGCAACTGATCATCAATACGAGAGACGTATTCAATGAAGCCAAGTATCACAAGAACACAGCCATATCGCGTCGCTGTTTGATGGTCCTCAGCAACAGCATCTCACACACGGCATCGCCTCCCGTAAAAGCTGATTTGTAGAAGTTAAATCTTGAGTGTCGCGTCTGGCCTTCGATTGCAGAATTGTTATAACGACACAAATCTTGAGCAAACTCACTTGGGAGACCTTTATGGAATAAAATGTCCATATTTCTCAGACGTTCTAATTGAACTTCTCTTTAAAAAGCGTGATCCCCCACAGTTGGGATTGAACTGATAGTCGAGAAACTTGCTGGATCATAATTGAACGTATTATCGCCTTCTGCCAGCTCTGTTTTCAGTTCCTGCTCATCCTCAGCGTCTGAATTGTTCAAAATGTCGATTCGTCTCTTCCTCTCGTTCTCTGTCTACACCTCGTAACCAACGGATGCTGCTCCTTGAATTCGTCGATCTATCCGTCATCGGTTCCTCGTCGGAAAGCGAAGACACTTCCGTGCCACGATTACTCGAGGATGGCGTCGATCTGGCGGGGTGCTCTTCAAGCTCAACGATACTAGAACTGGCACGAGATGGACGAGAAGGACGTCGCGATTTCCTCTCAAATTGCTAAAATGTCTACAAAAGCTTCCACCAACTCACGAATGCTTACATTTTTATCAAGCGCCTGTGTGGTACGCGCCAGTAATGCGCTAATTTTGTCCTGCGACGAGCGACGACTGTGGATGTTAACTCTCGAATCCTGGAACGGCGGAGGAGGGAGCGCCACAGAGTTAGAATTGAGATATTGGATCAGGAGACGGCAGCGCTCAGCGGTGATGGGAGATATTTGTACAACTCCCATAAAGTCACGTGTTGTGGACGTTTATCTTTGAGACTCCACCAGCGCTTCCATAGGATTATAGAGCTGAAAAAACTTTGAAGATTAGCCGGGCATTCCTGATGAAGGAGACAAAGCTGTTAGACAAATATACTTGGCGAGGATTGACGTTAGCGACATGGTGAGCGGAAGGCCAAAGCTTTCAAATTGTGTTGACATCTTGGACGCCGCGCGTTCCACGCATCTCGCTCAATATTATTTTTTTGGTTGCTGATATATACCCTTTAAAACCGTTTGTGAGGGTTTATATCGTTTATGAAAAGGTGTCGAATAATTTTGGTCATTGCTGATTCTATTTTGGACATTTGACGAAACCAATTGAGCTTTGGTGTATACCGGTACCGATATCATAGTGGTGCTAAAACCGAACTTAACGAAAGTATCCATTCAAACTAAAATGCGTGGCGACGCCAAAGCGGTGGCTGTGGCCATGCGGCAGACGCTTAATTTGCCGTCCACACGCTTCCCCATGCGTGCAAATGCTGCTGTTCGTGAACCTCAGTTACATTACCGCTGCGTGTCTCTTCCTTATGCGAATCAGTCGTCTGACAAGCCGCTCTTCATCCTCCACGATGGTCCACCATTCGCTAATGGCAGTCTCCACATGGGTCATTTCTTGAATAAAATCCTCAAAGACATGATTAATCGCTATCAAATGTTACGTGGTAAACGAGTGTCTTTTATTCCTGGATGGGACTGTCACGGTCTTCCGATTGAACACAAGGCACTGACCTTACTACAATTAAAAGTGAACGAGTTATCTCCCACTCAAGTGCGTGCAGTCTCCAGACAATTAGCTCATCAAGCTATAAAGGAACAGCAAAAAGATTTTCAACGCTGGGGCGTCCTAGCAGATTGGTCGGGGGCAAAAGACAGCGTGTACTTGACAATGAATCGAAGCTACGAAGCGAAACAATACGACATATTGAAGAAAATGGTGCAAGATGATTTAATTTTCAGGGGGTATAAGCCAGTCTATTGGTCTCCAAGCTCCCGCACGGCACTAGCCGAAGCAGAATTGGAATACCAAGACGATCATCTGTCTTACGCGGCCTACATTAAATTCCAATTTGCCTCACAAGGGACAAATAAAAACCAAGAAACAATCAACAGATTGAAAAAATACAACAATCACTTGTCTGCAGTGGTCTGGACGACGACACCATGGACAATTCCGTCGAATCAAGCACTGTGTGTGAATCCAGAGCTCGACTATGTCATCGTACGTCCTCGAAATACCCATTTGGACGAGTGTTTTTTGATTGCCAGTGCCTTGCAAACGAGTTTTGCGATGATGCTAGCGCGAGAGTTAGACATAGAAGTAGAGCTCGAAGTACTGGAGACAATCAAGGGCGTGGACCTCAAAGGTGTGCACTTTAAGCACCCATTAGTGAACCGAAAAGCAGTCGTTCTGGTCGGGGACCATGTGACGACAGAGGCTGGTACTGGTGTGGTCCACACAGCGCCCGGACATGGTCACGACGACTATTTTGTGTGGATGGCACATCATCATCCTGCGTCTCCTGGGGACTACCCTGACGTTCTCTGTCCTGTGGATGCGGACGGTTGTTTTACTGCTGAAGCAGGGAAAAGTCTCGACGGTCTTTGTGTCTTGGACAAAGGGAACATGGCGGTGCTCGAGTTACTGAAAACGTCGGGGAATTTGCTTTCAACGAATGAATACCGGCATCGATATCCGTACGACTGGCGGACAAAAAAGCCCGTGATTCTTCGTGCTACTGCGCAGTGGTTTGCTCGTTAGAGACACTTCATGAACGAGGTAAAGACGTATTAAAAGAAGCAGTGCACATGGTACCACCCAATGCTCGTCGACGCCTCGAGGCCACACTATCAAGTCGCCACGAGTGGTGTATCTCTCGCCAGCGGTCGTGGGGCTTGCCACTTCCTGTCTTTTATCACAAAGTCACAAACGAGCCGCTCATGACGGAGGAAACTATTCAACACATTCAAAACCTTGTCCAAACGTACATTGTCAAGAACGACAAGGACGAGATTGAACGGGAAGGGGCAGACTGTTGGTGGGATTTCTCCGTACGCGAGTTATTGCCACCGTCACTGCAAGATCAGGCCGACGAGTATGAAAAAGGCTTGGATACGCTCGATGTGTGGTTTGATAGTGGCAGTAGTTGGCACGCAGTGGTGTCAAAAATGCTTAAAGGAAACAAAGATGGAGTTCACGTTCGTGCTGATGTGTACCTGGAAGGGTCTGATCAACACCGAGGATGGTTCCAATCGTCGCTGCTGACGTCCCTTGCCATGCAAGGAACGGCACCATACAAAAACGTCATTACCCACGGCTTTACATTGGACGAACGAGGTCGGAAAATGTCGAAATCACTTGGCAATACTATTGTACCTAATGATTTCATCAATGGCTGTTCAATGGCTGTCCCGATTGTCGAGAATCGAGTCAAAAAAAGCAAAAAACAGGCCAAAAAAAACAAAAATACCACCACCACCAGCAGCAACATAACGCAAAATAAAGTGCCAAAAATAAAGCAAGTCAAGGTACCTGCCTATGGGGCAGATGTGCTTCGGTTCTGGGTGGCAACGACGGATTATACTGGTGACGTGACCATTGGGCCGAGTGTCGTGGAGAAAGCAAGTGATGCACTGCGTAAAGTACGCAACACGGCACGGTTTTTACTGGGAAATCTCCATGATTTTCATCCTGCAGAACACGCTGTGCCACTTGAAACGATGCAGCTTTCGATTGACCGCTACATGTTGCATCAACTCAATGCGTTGGCTCACTCTGTGACTGCTGCTTACGATGCATTTGCGTTTAACCGTGTCCAGCACGCGCTTTCGCACTTTATTGCAACAGATTTATCCGCTTTTTACATGGAAGCGGCGAAAGATCGACTCTATTGCGATGCAGCTGATTCCCAGACGCGACGGGCGGCTCAGACAGTCTTGTGGCTGTCGTTGCAAGCACTTACTCAAGCGCTTGCCCCTGTTGTACCCCACACAGCTGAAGATATTCGACTTCATTGGATGTCCCAATTGCAAGGCGATATCCCGCTAGAAGACGTTCCAGGCAGTATCTTTTTAGAAGAAGGGTGGATGCCTCGAGCAATAGAGTGGGAAAACCACGAGTTAGCTCGTCATTGGACGGCAATTCGTCAGCTACGCTTGGAAGTGAACCGCGTAGTGGAGCAAATGCGTCAAGCAGGTCGCGTCGGCAGCCAACTCGAGTGCAGTGTCCATTTAGTTGCTTCTGCGTCGGATCCACGCATGCAAACGCTGCTTTTCCCGCACAAAAGGAGCTCGTTTGAACTCGCAGATGTGTTTTTATGTTCTAGCGTCGAAATCGTTGACACTGTCGCCAAGATCGAGAGCGCCGAGCACTTTCAAGCCACGTGTCAGTTGCATATCGAGGCAAACGATCCCCCGATTAACATTATGATTGTGCTGACTCGAGCAAAGGGACACAAGTGTCCCCGCTGCTGGAAATACGCATCCGAAGTTGATGCACACGAGACACAATTATGTTGCCGCTGTGCGCAGGTCACCAACCTTCGCAGCGTCAATGATCTGGCCAAGATGGTCATAGAAGAGATTTCGTAATACACACCACAATGCGACAATAAATAAAAAAGGACTGTCACCCAAAACCGCGAATTTATGAAATGGTATCTTGCTAAGTGCTCCAGAAAGAGTCTGCCCTCTTTGTCTAACCCGACCGCCCTATCTAAGCCACAAATGTAAGACATAGCCACTTGAATAGTCCAATCTCCGCCCGCAAACGGCAGTGTGCGATCTTGACCATCTTCCACTCAATCTTCCCTCCGTCACAACGGCGAGATGGACAAATGGTGGACCTCTAATCATACCTGAAGGTCCTTCACAAGACTCATCGAAACTGCTTATGATGAGTTGCAGAACTGGGCTTTAGAGTCTGGATTCAGCCTCACGGTCAGACGATCTAGAAAGGATAAAGTCACGAAGACGGTCGACACTTACGCCTTGCTGAAGTATAAAGCAGGTAACGTTCAAACAGCTCGCGAAATTGTTCTCAAAACGTGGGCGACCACCAAGACTGAATGCCCTTTTCAAATTCAAATCACTTGCGGTAGCAGCCAAGGTCAGCCAACTGGACCGTTGACACTGAAACCCGAGTCGTGTACGAGCACTGTAGCCACTTCAAGAAGTGCACCTGGGAGGAATCGGTGGACTACCCGGGAGCACGCAAGTTCACCAAAACGGCGAAAGTTGAAGACGAAATCGAACATCTCATTCACCTGCGCCAACGTCCCAGTCAGATTATTGCAGCGTTGAAAAGAACCAGGCCTCTTGTACTTCTCATATCTAAGGATTCCACCAACTACAAACAGGCCAAGAAGAGGACTAGGTAAGACGTGGCGAGTCATCCCCAGTTATAGATAATCTAACCACTACGTGATGATCGGACGGACATTGAGCAATTGCGGTTTGAGATGGGCATCGCTTTCAGAGAATGTGAGTTGAAGATACTGAAGTCGCTGAAGACAGTGAAGTGGTGAAAACACGGCTGTTTCTAGGGTTTCAGTGCATGAAACAGCTCGCCCAGCGACACTGCAAAATCAACATTATACCCTGTTACACCTGGTAGCACTTTGTGTCCGTCTTAAAGACCACTGTTCACACGCTCCGCTAGTTAACTAGCGGAGCGAAGGTTTAAGATGAACAAGGCTAAGTACAAGGTATGAGTTCACTTGATTGAACAAAGAACAACGTCTGGTAGTGTTTCAAAGTCGTGGGTCTTACTGGCGCGAATAATGTAAGTCATACCCGTCGAGAGGTTCACTGTACAGAAGGAGCTCATGAAGTACAAATAGGCATTCACGATCGCAGTTGCATTCCTACCTTCAGAAGCCATTCAAGGACAGCAAAGGTGGTCGGGGTATTTGTGAAAATTGATTGATGGTAATATCATCCAATCATGTGACGGGATGATTATGTTCGAAGTATTGGGTAAGTCGCATAGGTTGATGTACGGTACACTTCGTAGGGTATAGTAGTAAAATGTAGTCTAATTAGTCTTAACTATTAGCTACTATAAACATGTCTAATCTAGAATGTAATCTAGGCTCAGGCTTAACGGATAGGTTTTCTGCTCTGGACAGATAACTGTGGTCGTGGGATGTATTGCTGAAGTTTGGGTCCGGTGCTGGCGAATGGTTGAAAATGCACTGTGAACTGATTTTCAGTCGGATCCCCTCTTCCCGCAACGCATAAACCTTGGATTCGTATTCTGCTACTGCTTCGACTTGAGACCGACATTGACTCCATACAAATTCCAAATGTTCATACGCCTCTTTCACTATCCCTTGGAAAATGGTTTGGTTGCGCAATTGTCATAACCACGCCATCCCAATTCCGCAGATTCATTTCCATAAACGATGAAATACCTCCGTGTAGGATTCATCGTACCATCCATACTGCCTCATCATCGTCTTCTTTATCCCGAGACCAACCGGTGGGGCACACCGAGTCACTATCGCAGTTTGAAAGTCACCTAAGCGCGAATCCGTGATCGTCTTTCCTCGCCATTGTTGCAGTAGTCTTCTCCAGAAAGCTTGGGCTCTCGGGCACTCCCACATGATATGACATGTGTCAGTTCTCAGACTCTTACATCTCGTATCCAAAGCACATCTCCTGTCTGTATGACTCCGGGCAAAGAAGGTGTTCAATTGCATAGTAATTACCCGATATTGCACCCAAACCTGATAGTTAGTCAACATGTTATTATGATCCCATACCTGATTGGGTTCAACATCTTGTATATCATTCCACCAACGACTCGAGCTACCTCGATTTTTCCACTTCTCAAAAATAGGTTTCAATTGAGGCGCCACCCCGTGGAAGTACATCGTCCGAAATGAACGGCGAAATTTCGACCATATCCTCCTTATTAGTGTTTTGTCCTCCATTAACCCAACCGATGAGATGAATATCTGGGTGAGGATGGAAAACTACCAACTCCCCTAAAATCTCCGCTTTCTCATCGTTTACCACTAGGTCACTGGATACAATTTCCCATATAATTCTATCTGCTCTCTGTTCCAACTGAACCCAGTCCTTTATTCGTCGACCGTGTCCTTGGACTTTGCCTGGTGCCACAACATCCCATGTAAACATCTCCAGACACGCTGGTCCGCTGCAGAAACGAATAGGTGGTCGTTCGCCGATATAATGACCGATATCCACTCTTGGGGACGCCACTATAATTGAGCAAAACCAACGACCTATTTTTGCGCAAGTATGGGAATTCCCATCCACCCCTTGCACCTGCCACATAAAAGTATTCCTCGTTAGTCGTAGTATTCTTAAGTCACGGATAGATACTGGTGGAATACGATAATATTTCTTGGAGGATAACGTCGGTGCCTTCTCCTCCCGGATCCATTGATTTGAATCCCATCCATATGTCCCCCTGAAGGGGATAGTTGATGTGGGGAGTAGGTCATGATATGGGCAGGTCTCTATGTCTACTTGTATCGTATACTCGTCCTTTGGTTTTAAACCTAACCCTTTCATCTCTAATCAAGATTCCACTGAAGTGATTACCCGTGGTAACACCTCCCGGGTACAGCCTTCTAATTTCTCCAGATCACACAACCTTGGCCCGATCCATTCCTTCATTGCTCTCGCAACTGTTTTTGTCGCTCCTGGCTCCACGATTGTGCCTGCTTGGCAAACTTTGTAACCCTTCACAGGTGTTAGTAACTGCCCCGAAGGGATATCTGCTCCTATACCTGCCAAATCCAGCCATGCCTTCTGATAGCTATCTCTCGCTGCAATTAACCACTGACATG
>MIQA02012431.1:0-15572 GCA_001887855.2 Sclerospora graminicola | reverse complement strand
AGTGGATTCTGGGTGGTCTCTATGACCGATCGTGCACGGGAGATCTCTGCATTTGTGACGCCTTTCGGAGGTCACTTAGACACGAAGTTTTCGATGATCTGATTCGAACTAGTATATAAAAACATGTAGTCATTTATTAGCATAGATTAAGTTCCATATCGCAAGGTGGTCGATGTCTTCCATTGCGGGCTGCGTCGCAGTGCTTGGGGTGAAGGGATGAAATATTCCTTCAGAGAAAATATCGTGCTCTGGAAGGCCACATGCACGACGTAGAGACCCAACGTCGACCGGAACTGGGACCCACTGTCCAAAAAGCTTGATGTTGATGCTAGCAGTACGTGAGCGAATGCATCTCCCGCGTAGTGCTTCATCCGCAGCAAGCGCGGCTCTTTGCCGATCAAGCTCGATTGCTTGAGTCGTTGTGTTGTCTTCCGGTACTAAAAAGTCCGCATCGTCCGGTCGGCGGGCATTTACTATGTCCAAATGGTGCGATGCAATAGGGCCAAATGCGATGGCATTGGCTGCCTCGTATGCATTGCGCTGGATTCTCGCTCGGTCCGTTCGGGCAGTAGTGGCACGAAAGAACTTGGCCGGTGGTTGAGCTACAAGCTTCACGTACACAAACGCCTCAAACTTGAAACCAGCCTCGCTCTGCCGCTTAGATGGAGCCAACAGTTTCCATCGATGTTGTAATGTAATATGAAAGTTGTCAGCAGTTAACTTCACGTATTTGTCTTGCGCATCGTTTCGTGCCTGCTTCATATACACATCCTTAGCATCGTCCAATGTGAAACGCTTCTTTGCAGTCTCTGCACTCACTTGCAATGCCGCAACCTTGACATAACATTTTTCACGGAATACGGAGTAGCCGTCCTCAATATCAAACATGATATCGCTTTTCCATCCACCGCGGGATTTGCCATGGGGTTCACCCACTCGCGTCACAAGAATGGCTTCTAGAACGCGCGGTAGCAAAAGGATATTCGATAGACGATCAGTGCTCAGGGACATAGGGTGTGATGCTTGGAAAAATTTACCTTCGCACGGCTGTGAAAGAATGAAAATGAATGGGATAGACTTCGACATGCCAAAGTATGCTATATTTCAAACACTGGTTAAAGTACAGTTGGTTAGCGATCATGGTGGATACAGACAGGCTCATACCGTATGGACGCCTTGCATGACTGGGTGGTTGTGAGCTCTTCACGTCCTCGTTGTGCGTGCCATCGTTGTCTTCGACTGGACTACAAGCACCGCCTTCGATCCGGCGGACGCATCACAGCCAATGATGCCTCTACTCGAGACTAATCATCACAGTCGCCACGCGTTCCAATACATAAGTGGGACATCTGCACTGAAGATAGTTAGCAAAAATTCGAACATCATAATATCGCACAACATTACCAGTTTTAGCGAGCAATAAACGTTTCTCGAATGCTGTCTTTTCCGGCTCTATCTGCTTGTTGAGAGATCATGTTCAATTTTCGTTACAACGATAAAGTTGAGAGTGACTCACCATTTCAACCACTTCGCTGGTGAAATCGTCTGCGAGAGTGTGCCTTGAATAAGTTCGTCGCCATTCTTTCCACTATTGACAATGGGCACAGTCTCCATGAGGGCCGTTTCCATGCATTTTTTTCCCATTGTACTCACTCAAACTCTCGCTTGTCCTGTAGGAACGTCGCCGAGTTACCCTTAGATCGCACCGCAGACAATAATTATTCCTTCTAAATAGGGTTCATGTCATGGGCATCTCCACTTCCCCCCGTCCGTCCTTCTTAACAACACCTTGGCAATGGCATGACAGGCATTCCATCGAACTTTTGGTGACTCGGCATTGATTTTACCAGCAAGAACGCGCATGGCTTGGCCCAATAACTCGTCCGACCAAACCAGACTCGTGCTAAAACAGGCAACCGTCGCGCTTGTTTCTTCTCCATAAGCCACGCCCAATTTGAGCCGCTAACAGCGTAAAGCACGCGCAGACACTGACTCGAACACGATGCGAGGTGCCGCAAAAAGCACGCATCAAATGCGTCGCCAAACACTCCAGACAGTCGACACGACACGCGTTGCTCAGGTGCAAACACCGTTTAGGCGCAGTCGGCTCCAGCCAGCCATTCACGCCCTTGATATAATTCTCCAGAATCTTCACAGCTTGCAGACGAACATTGGGATCCATGTCTTGAAATGACGCCAACATAAACTCCGCCAACTGCGTCCAATTGGCACTTAATGGCTTCCAAGCGTTACAACGTCCGTGATGAATCATCAGGCCGCGACGCAATCACTAGCAATTCTTCTTCAAATGAACGCTGTCGTAAGAGCTACGTGCCGCAGGCAATCGAAACGTAGGCTACCCGAATCACACGACCGGTATCATTAGTATGCATCATAAACGGAACCATGAACCAATGGGGCTTTGCTACATCGATAGCATAGTACGCGATACTAGAGCATTGAACCCCTGTAATGAAGGTTCCTTTGAGGTTCAAAACGTCATCCGCCACAAGCTGTAAAACTTTGCGCGGCGTCTTGCTGCTTTCTGCGCACCGGTAGGTGGCAATGCGAGGCAGGAAGCGTCCATCAGGACGCACTAATTCAATCTCGCCGAAAAACGTCCCCTTGGGCAAACATCGAAGCTTCGTTTCCCCAGCCCTTGACGTGTCAAGTCGCACACCTGACCATGCGGGGCGTGATTCCGACATATTAGACGCATCTTCATCTGTCACATTGATCGGGGGAACTTTCTTGATCGGATTCTTGCAAGAAACTTCCACCTACCCATCTCACAGTAAATACACATTGTGGGCACCTGCGTGTCCTTGCTGAATTGCTGGCCGTGCTGGCTGGCAATTTGCATGACCCAGGAAAGTAACACGACTAATATCAACAAAAATAATGGCCTCATTTTGACACATTTGAATGCCGAATATACCGTAATGTAAGTGATTGTAAGCGCGCTGGTGGCGCTTTTGAGTCGGGTAGTGGTCTCGTGGCCTCGAAAGGGCAACTGAATGCTCTGCTGCTCGTCAAACGACTGTGAGACCGCTTTTCCAGCGGTCTCACAGTCCACACTTTGCTCTTCAAGTCGCCCATTTGCTCTTAACAATGCGTCACTCGTCCCTCCACGACATTTTTTTCTCGTTAGCGGCAAATACCGACATGTTGACATCCATTTGTCAAAAGACATCCATTTGTCAAAAGTACGCAACGCAGTATACAAATGACGGAGTGTTACATGCTCTTATACTCGATGTAGTGCTCCAAGTTGCTCTTGCATGGACACACTCGCGGCTCTCGACGGCTTCAAGCGCTTCAATTGCAAAGCGGTTAATCGATCGGCTTGCTCCCTTGCTCACGATCGTGTGTCGCCATCGCTCTCCCCACTCGTTTCTCGATCACGACACGTTTCAAAAGGCAGCACAGTGTCTGGTGATGATTTGGACCACGTGTGTGAAAGATGCTCTTCTATCGAATGATGAAGCGCTTTTAGAGCACACCGACCGCTCCCTCCTGTTTGACGGCTCGTGGGCCTCGCGGTTGATTCTGGATCATGTTGCACCCATGCGTGTCCTTGGCTTCATGGCCATTGAACGTGCAACTTTGTCACAAAAGACGTTGCCAGCGTTGGACTACTTGACCATGGCGTATACAACATTTTTTGACACTTTCGAAGCCGACGCGGTCCGGTTTGCCGCAGGTTCGCTTTTAACGACCGCCCTCCGTCACTATCATGGTCTTTCCAAGGACGAACAAGCTGCACTTGTCAAGATTTGTCATGGGGATGACTTTTCCAAGCACCTAGGGCTTTTCGTTGCTTTGGTCCAAAAATCCGCATTGTTTGCTCTTCAAACGTCGGCGGCGTGTGCTCTTATTGTACAACTGCTATCTCACGAACGCGATCGATTTGCACCCTGTTTGGGCAATCTAAAGCATGAACTGACAGAGGTACGGACTTGTTTTACTCTGTGACAACAACAAAATAATACAGTAGACGCAAACCCCACCACTTTACCGACCTGGAATGAGATGCTCACCTATTACGAGGAAGATCTCTTTGTCTTGTCCGAAATGGGGCTACTGGTTTTTGGAGAGGGCGAAATGTCTTAAGAAGTCCGTTTTATCTCGACCTAACCCTATATGGGGTCCGCAATAGAAATCGTTTCAGTCCGAAATCTGACCCGAAAACGGAGGGCAAAAGATTTGCAATGCACAATATATGAGCACAAAATACGTTACAGCACGTTTTGAAAAACTACCGATTATCGAATTTTGTTAATTTCCACCAATCATAATGCATAGGTTTTCGTGAAAAACCAAAAGCTTCATTCTTTTCTGAAACAGACTAGTAAAATGTTGTAAAACGTAGTCTATTTAGTAATAATTAACTATTAGCTACAATAAAATTCCTAAGTACTCCGTCTAAACCTTCCTCTGATCGATACTCATCTCGGTGAAACGAGAGTAACAAATTCCGACGATCATTCGGTCGATTCAGCATCACACCTTGGATGCTTTCGAGACATATCTGTAAACGTATCCCACGTAACCTCGTACTTGCGTATTTCTTTTCGAACATTATAACCGCTTGCACCTGCTCCAAGGTCTTCTTCCACAGATAACCAATATGCTCGTGCTCCGTCCTTCTTATACCTTGAAAAATGTTTTCATTACGTAGTTGCCATAGCCATGTCGTTCCTATCGAGCATATCGCCCACCACAATCTGGCCATTTCCTTGCTGCATGCGTTGGCTTGACTGCCACATCTGATCGACAACCTCTGCATAATAGCTTGAGAAACCGGTGGGGCCTGCCTGGTTACAAAATACCACTTGTAAGGATCCAGATCAGTCGCATCGGCCCACCATCCGTTCCAAAAACTTAAAATGCGTGCCCATAATTTTTGCGCACGCGTACACCCCCACACAATATGTGTGACCCCTTTCCCAGGTGCTGAGCAATGATCGTCCATTGCGCACCCGCCTTGTGATGTATACCCATCATAGTAACAATTGAGCTGAAACGTGGCCATGCGATAGAGACTCCATCGTTGATAGTCCGACAGCATGTGGTCATGCTTCCAGACATCTCTTGTTGTCTGGTCTTGAACAAAGCCGTTCCAAGTATCGCGCTCCCACAGACAAGTAAAATGTAACGTTACTGTACAGTAACTTAAGCTTAAAGTTAGTCCTTTTATTGACATAAGACTCAGATCTATTTCAACTTTTCATTCGTTGAAAATAGGTCAGATTATAGCGAATCACCTGAGCTCTCGATTGCACCAGAATATTACTTACAGAGGTGCGAAACACAATATGAACATAAATTCCAGGATTAATGTATTGCTATGCTCCACGGTGAGTAAGGATGCAGACATAGCGTTTGCTCATCAAAAGGAACATTTTCTCGAAAGTGGCTTCCGTCCACGCCACTAAAACAGCCTTTTTGAGTGCCTCTTTGGTGTCATACTGCTTCCCATTCCCATAAAGGCCCTGGTCCAAAACGCAAAAAGCCATTCTCATTCTCAAAAAAGCTGACGCTCATTGGTGAAAATTTACCCTACCCCTCCAAATCCATTCTCAGATGAGAATGACTTGCCGAGCGATTCTCAAACGAAAAACGATTCTCAAGTATTGTATTTTGTGTCCGTCACACATATTTGCGCAATCAAGATGGACAATGCCGCCGCAGTTCTCTCCGTGACGGCTGTTCTCACAGCGTCAGGAGATGGAAGTATTATTGCTGAGCAATAATGGCAGGCTTTACGACACAGCGAATGTTCTAATATGTCGTTTACGTGATCACAAGTTACTGGGCCGACTGCAAACCTACCGCAGCTATCGCAAACGTATCACTGCAGCCTGTGATGTGCTTTTGGTTGAAAAAAATGCTGCGTCTTAGGCGATGGGTACGACCTGATCGTCATCCTTTTTTCGACCACCTCCGAGACCTAGTGACCTATGGTCATCAGTATAGTGATGACATTTCATGGAATCAAGTATCGTATGTGCAGACACCGCAGTACTTTGAAGATACACCGCAGTTGACGATTATGGGCAATCCCTGTGGACACAAGATTACCATTTTCTTTGATGCTGTCCAGTGTGGTCGCGATGGGTTCGATTTAGCTGCTTTTGCCGGGTCAAACGGGTGTTTCGTCGTCAGGCATTTGATTCGATTGGTGGCATTCAATATGGTACTCAGACTGAAGATGCGTACACTGAAAATGTGCTCCATACATCAGGATGGGACTCTGTCTACTTTGGAAAGGACTTTGAAGGTGATGCCAAGGATCGTATCCGTCTTTGTGAAGGGGCCGTGCCCGAGACTGTGGCTGCTGCAATGGGTCAAAAGAAGCGTTGGGCAAAGGGTGCTGTGCAGATTTTATTGATGAAAAATGAGAGTGAAGTTGACCCCGACTGGCGTCCTCCGCGTGTCCCTGCCCTGCCCCGGATCCAAAGCCATCCCTTGCATTTCCTCGTAAAATGTTCTTTTGCGATTCCGTGCTGATTACCGTTTATTA
Source organism: Sclerospora graminicola (assembly GCA_001887855.2). Taxonomy (NCBI): domain Eukaryota; phylum Oomycota; class Peronosporomycetes; order Peronosporales; family Peronosporaceae; genus Sclerospora; species Sclerospora graminicola. The sequence goes on along the minus strand of MIQA02012431.1, from coordinate 9,046 downwards.
CCTATACACGGGTGACGCTCCAATTTATGCTCGTGGAACGAAAATTCTCTACTCTTTCTTGCCCGTGATATTCTGTCAGTGGGTGCTGAATCTACTGGCGAATCGTGCTGTTGACAATAATGACGTGTGGCGTGCCCAACAGACGTGGTTTTCGTTCTCGTTCATTACGATGATGGCCATTTTTGAAGCCGTTCAAGCGCGTGTGAGTGGAAAAGATAAGTCGTGGGCAAACACGGGTGCTGGGCAAAAGACGTCGTGGACTGAAATCCCCAACGTGCTCTTCTTTTTCACCCTCTTGTTCAGCCAATTGGTAGCTTTGATTCGCTTTTTCGAGTATGAAAACGCGACAAACCCGTGGAATTACGTCTCGGCCTTGTTTTCTTTGTCATGAGCCAATTCTATCCCATGGTCAAGATGTGTATTACGGAATACTGTGGCTGGGACCACACGGCTGCTACCTTTACTGCAAACGTGTTTGGGTCGTAACTAGTGGTCTACATTGTGGTTTTCGTGCAGCTGTGGCAAGTTTACTACAAGGGCAACCTTCAGATTGCCCAAGGTACAGCTCCAGGAGCAGATTCCACAACAACGACTTCTTAGGTGACTCTCGAGTCGAGTGAAAAGAAATGGGCGACGAAAATGAGAGCATGACCAGCCCAAGAGGACGGAAAAAGATACAGGGACGGGAGGAAGAGGTAGTGTAGCCTATGTAGCGAGCAAGCGTCTCGTGGTTTCTCTAAGTAACTGGACATTTTTCATACGTTAAAGTGCTTTATGCTTGGATTTTTTTCACTTGAGTTTACTATAGGTCTAAGAACAGAGGGTCGTTACCTCCTGCTCCCACTAACGTATGCAGCTCGTCAATAAATAAAATAATCTTGCCGTGACTCTCATTCACGTCCTTGAGCACGGCTTTCAGTCGTTCTCCAAATTCGCCACGAAATTTCGCCCCCGCTAGCTTCTTCGAAACGAATTCTCAGCAAAGCGGTAACCATCTCATCAGTCCACTGTAGAGAACGCCGCGGCGTAGCATCTCCTACAGTAGCACCTGCCTCGGCATGACCAGCGGCGTAAGCAGCGGCAGCGGTACCCTCTAGCATGGGACCGACCATTTTTCAAAATGACAATCAGTACGGAACGCATGACTGTCGCATAGAATGAAAATGGTTTCGTGGTCCAAAAGTGCCCTTTATTTGGAGTGGAACATATCAGATTTGGGAATGAGAATAAAAAGTTTTGGACCATGGCCTAAACCTCCTGCGTCATGATGCTTCATCAATTCTCAATGGGATTGAGATTGGGCAACAACGCGGGCCATGCCATGGTATTGATTTTCTGGCTCTCAATCCACCTCATGGTGTACCCGGATTCGTAGCAGTATCTTCCTGAAAATTTTGAGTTTCAACGTCCATGAATGATTGCAAATGCGTGCGCACCGTGTCCACGTACTCACTGAGTCTTGCTTGCCCTCCAAGAATTTCAATTCAGTCTTATTCCCACGACAAAATCCGCCCCAAACTATCACAACCCCACCGTGAGTATGGCGGCGCATATTGGGCTTGTTTGGACGACGGGTATCGATCCGCTCGTACCGCGTTCCATCTGGGCCACCCTAATTTCACTTCTTCTCGTCGCTAAACACGAGTTGACATCATTGTAGAGGGCGGATTCTTCAATCAATTTGACCCTTGCCCCCTTGTGTCATTTCGTGAGTGCTGGGCACGCCGCTAGCTTCTTGTACTTCAGCCAGTCGACGCCGCGAATGACGCGCTGCACGGTGCACACGCTGCAAGCGAGTTTGAGCTTGTCCTTCGCCTTGTTTTGCGGACAAATGGTGCACAGCAACACAGCGGATAATGTGTATTAGCTACATGTACTCCAGGCATAATTCTCAATATATACCCTTATCATATCGATAAAACTATTTGTATCGTTTCTTGCGGGTTCGTCACGCATCAACGGTTTAATCAATACGTCAGGATCGGCAGTAAAGAATCTACAATGCTTAACCACACTAAAGCAAAGGTTTGCAACCGTAATTCCTCCGGTACTTTCACGGACAAGAGTGACACAGTTTTTGTTATCCACTTTTCCGCTGATATCTCAACAAGAAATTAGTCGAGAAATCGGTCAAAAAATCGACCCCGAGAGACCGATTTCTGGGTTCGAAATTTCTGAGCGACTGTTTTCAATCTTTTAAAGAGATGCATTGAATACCACAGTGGTTGTACGTGATGTAATTTTTGTGATGCAAATCGTACTTAGGTTAATCTATGCTGTTACACAGGGATAAATTTGCTGAAAGAATAATTCCCGCTTTTGTCCATATTTAAGGCCAAAGTTCACCTCTGTTCTGGAACAGCCCGGTTGAAAAATGGAGGCATCTGATTGGTCAGATGGTCGTCGCCATCTCGGTGTGCTCAACTGACCTCGAAGAGGTCGGCTGAGTCAACAGATCCTCGGTTATAAAATTATACAGGAATTTTCACCCAAAACTCACAGACACGGATGACACCACCCATATCACATTTTTTATGAAAGGTCGGAGTGTCTTCTTTAACTTGGTTGGCCCTTCGATTAGGAGCCTCTAACCGAGGTGACTCAAACAGAGGTGAACTTTTCCCTAATATTTGAATCCGGAGTACTGAATTGTTTGAACAACTTTCAGCAACTTCTTTCTCATCCGCATTTCCTGATCACAGTCAGAATTTAATTTCCAACGTATTAAACGTCGTTGGGTCGAGTTTTCATCCTCTTATACTCGTTCGAAATATCATCTTTGGTTCCGTCCTTGAGTTCTAAAAGTAGTGCTTGTTGTTGTAACTAGTATTTCTACATTAGAGCTAATGTGCTCATATTGATTCTTCAAATATATGGCTAATGATCACATTTATCAAGCTTTACGTCATCTCTATCATTATTTACTTTTTATGATAATATTATTAACTGGTGATAATTTTATGCAAATGTTTGTTGGTTGGGAAAGCTCGACAACATCCTGAACGTTTTGCTATCTCTATCCCATGTCACCAGCGAATCTCGAAGCATAAATTTCGCTGCTTCGTCTCTTTCACTACTAGCCTCTACTAATATGGGAGCAACATAATACAACATACCATCTTGTCTACTAGCCGCTACTAGTACTGGGTCAACATAATACAGCATGTCATTTTGTACAAACTTATTGCGTAGCATTTAAAGAACAAAACCTTGAAACCCCTATAACTCAGCAAATTCGAAAAACATATCGAAATACCATCGCCACCGTCACCTATCTGTTTACAAGATATCAAACATCGCACTGGTTTGTTTCTTTCATTTAGGACTTCCGCAGCTCTAGAAGGCTCCTTGGCGGCACCATCTAATTTCTAGTCTTAACCGATTCCGGATACTCTTTTGAATAGAGTTACCGTAACAACAATGCCACATCCATCACCCACTTTCCAAAAGACTGGGAATTATGGGTAAATCGCAGCTTGGATACGTGTTGATTGCTTCTATCCGACCTATACTTTCGGCTTTGAAGAAAATTGAAGGCAAGCAGGCAAAAAGAAGAAGTGAAGACGAGGAGAAATTCGCCCGATCTTTTGACCAATTTTTGTTTGAAAAATTGGATGTCTGAAAGCCCCTGATGTATACCTTTTGCTGTCAAATATACACATATGTATCCTATGGACTCGCCGGAAGCCTCTAGACAGGATGATATTAGGTTGGTTCATCCTCACCGCTCCTGTCCGAGTCCTTAGAACACGTTAATGAATTGGAAAATTTTTGCAGAGATAATTCAGTGGATTTACTGTGAAAGACTGAATTATCTCCGCGAAAAATTTCCAATTTATTAACGTGCAATTAGCCCTTGGACAGGAGGGGTGCATTTACAGTGCAGTCGAGCAAGATGTGTCCTTTCTTTTTGAAGGTGTGAAACGTAGCAATCTTATTCTAATCATCATTGCCATTTGACTATGACTTCTGACCGTTCTTCTTGCCCTGCTTGCCCATCTTCGACTTGTTCGATGACTGCTAACGTACTCATGATTTGCAGTTCAAAGAGATGTTCACGAAGGATGTACTCAAAATTTTCGGCTCAAAACGGCAACTCATCTGTTTCTAGACCAGTTGCAGTGGGTATTCTACTGCAAAGATGGTACGACACCAGTCCTGCACTTACATTTCGAGCTTGCATGTGATCTCTTCAACAAACCAATGATTCTGCATTCATACACATCACGCTTGTACGCGTAGTAGTCCTCGGTAGAGAAGATTAACAACTCTAGGTCCTCGTTCAGCCTGCCACCCTACGTTGACGGATCGTTCATGTGACCGGGCTCTTGTCGTGGTCGTGTGACTACTGCATGAACGCTTAAGGATCAACCTTCGATTGCTACTGAATCATTACTACCTACTATTGAATGTTGGATCTGCAGCGTAGAACGTTTGCCGAGGAGCAGCAGGCGCCGGAGCAGCATATGGAGCTTGGGGCGGTGCAGCGACCCCTGAACATTCTGCGTCTCCTCTTGGGAAGCTTCTTAATGCGGGCATTGATTCGTTGATTCACGCTCACCTTCTCCGGTACAACGACCAGACATGAGAATCTGGACTTTACAGCGTGTTAAATCAAGAAAATTCTCTCAGTACGGAATTGAGCTCGGACCTTAAGAATCAACCTATCTAGTTTTCTAGCCTTCTTGGTTTTCTTTGGCCTACTGGGTGCGCAAAACCGATGTTCCTTACGAACTTCTTTATGCGAAACAACAAGATATTGGAAGTTGAATGGATCCGATTACCAATTTGTGATCAAGGGAGTCAGGAATCTCGTCTCGAATGATCTTAACGAGTTTCTTCGGCCTAACAACCCTTGACCGCAGGTGGTGTCGGAATTTACATATTTTGCGTGATTCTGTTCTAAGCATTTCAAATCGGTTTGGAAAGGGTTTTCAGTTTCACAGCCATCCAGACTATTACAACTCAGTAACAATAAGCATATGTCAGCTGGCAGCTGATATTCACTAGCGCGAGTAGGAATAAACACTAAAAACTACACAAAACCGATGGAGTCTCCAATGTCCACCAACCAGCTGTTAGCCTTCCTCGGGCATGTATTGCAAATGACATGTGAGTCATACACCTAATATTGTGTGGGTTAGATCTGAAATGTGGGTGTACGTAAATAGTTTGGGTTGAATTGAATCCAACCTGTTAGGTTGTCCCGGGATCAAGAGACTGCAGTGAGCAGAGTAGCACTCAAGATCGGTCGGGTCTGCGTTGGGGTGTATATGTTGGAGTTCCGGATACCGGAATACGACCAAGTTGCTGAAAGCATACACACATACCTAAAACAGTCACCCAAGACGCAGGGCGTCGACCGCAGGGCGGTTACAAACATATAAAAACGAAAGACACCCAAGACGCAGGGCGTCTACGGCAGGGCCGTCAAGAAGGTGCAGACGCAGGGTGTCTACCGCAGGGCCGTCAAGAAGGTGCAGACGCAGGGCGTCTACCGCAGGGCGTCTACCGCAGGGCGGTTACAAAGTTGAAGGCAACTTCAACTTCAACTTATATATAAGAATTTGTATATGCCTATTTATGTTTAAATAAATAGGGCGTGCAAGTTGGCAATCTCACAGGTGGAGCGCAGGGCGCTACAGTAAGAAAGTAGAGTGCAGGGCACCTACTTCCACCTCACCCTGAGTCCCGGGGCCATTTAGGCACTGACCGTAACGGGGTTTACACTTACTTCTGTCATACAGAATAAACCGTAGAAGTGCATAGTAGTGACACGTCACTCCTTCCGTAACTTAGTACTACTGTATTACACAAATTCATTAAACTGAAATGGCTATAACTAATGACGAAACCCAACAGTTTAAAAAGAGAAGATTATTGCAACAAGACACGTTAGCCTTCACAACGAAACCAAGCCTTACCTTTTATTCACATTATGCTTTATGCAACTTTTTCATCATGAACCATACGTAGTTTTTCTATTTCTGCATCCCTTAATCGCTGAAACTGCTTGAATTAAGGATAAGTCTGAGCTCTCTGCGTAGCCCATCCTGACCTCGGATCCAAGGATAACATTTCCCTCAAATAATAATCAGGCCTTTGCAGCTTGGCCCAAATTTGTATTTTCACTTCCAGCTCCAAAGGGCCAAAATGTCTTTCGATGTAAACATCTTTTTCCGCCTTCCTTAACGCAAAGAATGGTTATCTTCCATTATCGCATAACGCACATACGCATCAAGTTCCTTGGAACCTTGCATTAATTCGTCAGCATTTCGCTGGTTCAAGCGCAGGTAATTCCAGACATCGTGTGAGCGGACACCTTGGGACAGCATCTGGGGGATGTTAACTAATTCTGGGGCAGATCCGAAAGGCTTTCCAGTACCTTCTTCTAATTCCACTAGTTTCTTGTCCTCGTCGTCAATCTTTCCAGACGTAATCCAAATACGACTACTGATCCATGACCAAAAGACTTGAAATATATTCGTGCAAACCAATCGTAACGACCTCTTACCGCTGTTTGGATGATTGTGATTCATGCGAGAAAAGTCGTGTGATGGATCATCGGCTCGACGAGTGCCAGCAAACAAGAAGAATGTAACAAAAAGAAAGCTCACGTTAATCGGCATCGCTTGAATGAATGGCGGATAAGAGAGAGAGTAATTGCCCGTTAAAATTTGAGCCATACTCTTCAATGAATACCGAAATGAATTCTGCCAAGCTACGCTTGATCGTATATTGTTGAATAGCGTCACTGATACATTATTTGGAGACAAATCTTCACATAGATTTACTATATGTAGTAAGATACTTCCCCCGGGGAAAAATAAACGCACGATCGGAATATACAGGTGTCCAAAATAAACGCAGCAAATCTAAATTGATAGTATCAGATTATCGTCTTATACAAATATCAACATAGGTGTTCACAATCAGAAGAGAACGGGCGAACTATTGAAAACGGCACATCAAAAATTAGAAATTATAAAAATAACAAAAAACAATTCGATAGAGTACCTTGGTCGGACCACAGCAGATAGGACATCTTCTTAGCTTATATGTCTTGATGTAGTAATCCACTTGTCTCGTAGTATTGCTGAACGACAGCAAATGCATCCAATCAACGAAAAATGAACATCCATGACATTCACGCATTTCCAGTTTTGAAAACTGGGATATTTACCGCCCGAACAGCGGCACTAAGCTCGGACCACTCTATGCTGCGAAACGCTTGATGTGGCACTATCGAGGAGTAGAAACTTCGTCTTCTAACAGCACTGTTGCTGTACACTTATTTGCATGCTTTTAGTACGTCGTGATTGCCATCTTAGACTAGGGCGGGAGTTTCTTGTCGACTGCCCTTCGCTGTGTCCATTCATTCCGACATAGCGTCGGTACTAGGATGAGTATAAAAATATATTTGCAGAAAGAGGTGATCTAGTGCTTTCTTTTTATCAAATCCGTGTTCTCTAAAACGTAATTTGAACCAATTAGGATGGATTTTGTATATATGCTGCGTTTATTTTGCCCCGGAGGAAGTACAACTGGTAAATAGCAAAGCGCAAAGTCATGACTAGTAATTATTAGTATTTGCTGGGTCCATTTTGAAATCGCACGCGGCCGTTCTAAGCAATGGCAACGCATTTCTTGAAGTCGATAAGTAGGCAAAACATCAATACATTCCTCTCACTCTTCAATCGCATTGATCCCACCTTTATGGTTCAGCGGTTAAAGCGGGACACCACTTAACATTTAATTAGGGTGAGACACCACGTATTTTTGTAGGTAAGTGCGCAAATGGTATATCTTTCGCCGGATCAGAGACTGAATTTTACAGTACTTATTGTTGACTGATCTGGATCTGTTATAGTCTGCCATTAGCTGTACCCGTTGTTCCAACAGGGGCGGCAGAGGTCGATTGTATTTTTGTTTACCTTTATTCTGTGTAAATGTACTCAAAGATTAATTGTTGGATAATTTGCGGCAAATTAGAACTTGAAGTTGCTGTAATTCATCACCGTCTTTGGTACATGCACCGGTACCGTTGTAGGTCATGATACTGTAGCCTTACAACGGTTCCGGTGCATGTACCAAAAAATGGTGATGAATTACGTCAATGGCGACAAAGGTTAGGTGATGGATAAATCTGGACGAATAACACTTAAAGTTGCTGGCCGTTTCTTTTTGTACATGTACCGGTACTTGAGTTTTATTGAAAGCTACAGTATAGTACGTACCCACATAAAGCGCTGGATCGGACAGACGGGCAATATTCTATTATTATAGTAGATTTCGCAATGCTTTTTCAGCAGGTATTATTCCAGGCTTAGTTATCGATAACTGATCAACTAGATTCATATCTCGTTAATGTTATTATTGTGTAACTATTATTCATAATTAATATTGTTGGGTATACTACGGAAACTATTGCATGTAGTCGACGAAGCGGTTTCATTGCTTCTCTGCAAACTAGTCCGAATTTCCTATTTTGAGCTTAAGTAGGACTTTTAGATATTCAAAGCTATGATATGCATTGTATATTATAGTTATCACTTAAATACAATCGCATTAAATGGACGCAAGGGTCTGTTCTGTAGGAAGGACTTTACAATGGCTGGTTTAACGATCGTGTACGTCGTAAAGTGTGCCAAGCCTTTTTGATCTCACGTATATGACGATTAAAAGGTTTACGGCACTTTCATTTCGGCTATGTCTTATAGGCTGTGATTGTGGTGGCTTATAAAATTCTTCGAGTCGTCGTCCTATTGTTCTCCGTATACTGTCTGAATAATTATTGTAGTGGTTTCTGTTATTGATTGAATCTACCACATTTTAAATTTATTAGCAGTTCTGTGTAAGGAGGTAGCATTTTTACCAATTTCATCATCGCTCCAAGTCAAAGTAATGTCCATTGGGCGTGCTATTTCTATCCTGACCTGAGCAAGTAAGTCCTGGGATTTCTAGGGTCCTTGATTATGTAGTAGTAGTAGTAGTAGTAGTAGTAGTAGTAGTAGTAGTAGTAGTAGTAGTAGTAGTAGTAGTAGTA
>MIQA02012425.1:0-12920 GCA_001887855.2 Sclerospora graminicola | reverse complement strand
AAGTGCCAAGATTAAGAGATGGATGTGCGCCATAATATTAGCTTCCCCCCGGGTGGAGGTAGGTCAGTACATCGGACAGGCACCTCCAAAAACTCTGTTTCATTGTCCCACACTTTTGTCTACGATTCACTGGAGAAAACGAGATCCGGGTAGAGTAGAAGGTATACACAAAGGGACACTGTACACCACGTACCTGCAACAGCAAGAAAACGGAATTTACTGGATAGTGCGATCTTCAACAGACCCGGCTGTGGCAAAGTGGATAAAGGACAACAAAAAATATGTAGTGTGTCAGCCGCATCCAGACTTACACGACTTTCCATGCATACTAGATGGAGATATGCGATCAATCTGGAGAATTCCAGCGTACCTGCGAAAGCAAAGCAAGCGGATGTATTACCAAGCGCTGGCCAACGACCTGAAACCTGTTATGGACAAATGGGACCGGCAGCACAGTAGGGATAGCTGGTGGAAAACGCTCCAGGATCAATCTCCGAAGCAGATCTGGAAGAACAACCACATCTTATCAGATTATCAAGTGTGGGTGATATATCGGCTAACTACGATGCAAGTAAACACCTTCTTTGTGAAACCTACAGGTAAAGATTCGTGCATACTGGACCCAGCGTGTAACAGCCACCACACGGATGCGAGACATATCATGTGGGGATGTACAAGAGCAAAGTTATTTTGGAGGCGTTTAATCGAACAGTGGACTGGTTCGAAATCAACGGGAGATGATGTGGTACAATATCAAGAAGAAATTGTACAACGCAAGGCACCAAGTGACACTACCGTTTTAGATAAGGCGATGATGAAAATGTGTGGTATGGAAGTTACGTCATACCAAGGCCTATTTCAACGAGTCTGGTGGGGAATATGCAGCATAGCCTTCGGGTGGATGTGGCAATTACGGAATAGGTCGATATTTGAAGGTCGTTCCTACACGCAATGGGATCATGTAGACACAATATGGTCGCATTGTAAGAGTCAGTTATTTGCTGTCGCAGAGTACGAGAGCAAAAATCCAAGTTACCGAGAGGAAGGTTTACGGTTTCTCCTATGTCTACAGTGCTTTTACAACATTCATCCAGCACAACCGCGCCAAGCGGAGTTACGACAGCGAAGATCCCTACCCGACCCAACGAATGGTCACTCTGAGCCGAGGCTAAAAATTAGAGTGCAAAAATTCATAGTAGCTAATAGTTAAGACTAAATAGACTACCTTATTATTATTATTATTAGCTTAGGTTTAATTATAGCTATTAACTCTAAATCAATCAATATATCTTAAACTTACCGTCTTGCAGCCACGTGTCCGGAATTATATATTCATATTCAGCAACGGAGTTTATGATTTATCAACGCAACAGATGTCCCAAAGTTCGCCAAGATCGATCGGCCGAGCATGGCACTAGCTGGTGTTTTTACAATGGAGGGTTATATTTGCTGGAGTTATAGAAGGTATTCGGATCGGGAATCTGGGTTAACACAACTGCGGCAACGGAAACTCAGAATGAATTCTTCGGATAACAATACTTTTTTCTACCTGGAGCATTTCTTACTCTAGCATAAATCAAAAATTAATCTAACCACCTTACGGTAATGGATAATTCTGTGAGTAATACAGTAATACATGCTCTGCACCGGTATCAGCTCATAACAATTCTTGCAATTACCCGATGTCGTTTTCTGGGTACCGGAGCTCCTCAAGCAGAGCTCTGCCACCCGAGACGCACCTGAGCGAGCTGGAGCGGCTGTATGCAATGCATTTCTCTTCTTCCACTTTTCCCTTTTTAGAAATTCGATACATTACACTCCGAATGCGCTTTTGTCGTACATGAGCTTTGACCTGGTCGGGGTGGGGCTTCGATCGGTATCGGCTCGATCCCATATCGATCTTCGACTCCGACTTTTGGCACGCTGTAGCGTCCGCAACGTCTGTTCCAGTTCTTCAGCCGTCTTTAATCGAAGTACAGTCAGCTGGTCAGCTAAGTCACGATTCTTCAAGGTACTGATGAGATGTTCAACATGCTCGCATTTGCAGGGGGGATGCTCCTCGTAGTAGGGAATTGTAACAGGCTGACCTGTTACAGCTTACACTGTGAATTGCAAGTGAGGAATAGAATAGAAACAGATGTGATTTGTTCCTCAATAGTTTAATTGATATTAAACTAGACCAGACTATTTAATGAGCTTAAATAGTCCCTAATTATATACTTCGAAGTATATGAATATACGCGTGGCTGCAAGACTAAGAGTGAATATATAGATTGATTTAGAGTTAATAGACCTAAGCTAATCATACAAATATCTGATCTAATAATATTCTTATTATTAGATCCCCTCTTGGGTTCGGTATTTACATCTGAATCGGATTTCCCTGTTGTTTATAATAACTAAGAATCCTATATTCACATTTCAGACAATCAGTCGAAATTAAACTGCGATGTTTACTCTTAAATCCCCATTACATCACCCCCACTTAAGGTGGTTGGCCAATAATCAATTTTAATATTGACCTATCGATTGTTGGCACTTGTTGGTCAAAACAATCATTTGTTTAGAAACCAAAAACTCCACGACCAGGACACATCATGGTGGGCACACGTTCTGAAGAGACTGAGAAGACTTCCACCTTAGCATCTAAAGCTAAGGTGTCCAGCACAAGCAGCGTCAGACGAAGAAAGACCGCGAGACATAGCGGATCAAGATGCAGATGCTGTTGAAGCAGTATCTAAATGGGGGCGTGCTAAGGCAACATCTAACACGTTAACACCTGACGCATAGTGGGCGGCGAAGAAGACTTCGTCGTTGTTCGGAGAGAGCTTCAATTCCGAGGAGGAAATGAGGAAGTCGATGTCCTCCACAAGACGTCTAGCGGGTTTAAACCCGCTAAAGATTCGTCGCTTAAAGGCGACGGCGGAATGGATTCCGACGCTGTCGATTACGACAGCGACGACTCTTACAAGCGATGGAAGAGGAATCAGATCGCTAGTTACCCTGGTTCTAGGCGTTTGCCGGGTCGTGATGTTGACCCGACCCGAGATGTATGAGCAGGCGGCGCTCCGCCTGCTAAGAAACATTGGACAGAAGTGACTTATGCCACTTCCGAGTCGTCTTATCGTATGGAACCACATGTTCCGTACAAGGAGGTGTATTTGGACCCCAGGGTGGACTATGTTAGCCGACAGTGACAGGCGTGTGTGGATTTTTTTATTAATTTAAAAATAAATGATAATTTGATTGGTTTAAATAGGACAATGTATTAAACATTTATATAAAAAAGTAGGAAAAATTGGAGATACAATTTTAATTTCAACTAAGAAATTAGGTTTGAACCAAAAATAGGAGGATAGACCCGAGGTTCAAGGAGACGAGGAACAATTAGTTCAGGCGACACCGGGAGTGGTACCTGATCAGAATGACTCCGGTACAGAGTTGGTGTCAGAAAAAAAGGGCCAGAAGAACACTCCTGATGATTTGGCGCAGGTGCTGGCTCGAGCACTAACGGATGCAGATCAGGTCAGACCACGTCTTCAAACTTGGCTAGACGTAGTCCAACAACTGTTTAAACTCCTTTTTAAAGGGGACCAACCAAGGAGCCAACTAAGCGGAACACGACGCGCCTGAAAGGGGCACAAGGGGGTAAGAAGTCGTTGAGCCGGAAATGGGTAGAGCTTAAACAAGGGGAGCTGGAACGACTCCTCGACCTATTCGAATTAGTAGTAATCAAACACTCATTGGATTGGAAGGTATGGAAAAGCAAGACAGCGGCAGCATGTTCAATGGCTGTGCGAAGTAAACAACCATTAGAGCAGGTTTTAGCACGGATGGTGGGCAGTTGCCAAGTAGAAGTGGCCGTTCAAGGTGAAAGTGTATTAAAGGGATGGTTGAATAAGGTGACTGGTAATGCGCCGGTCGCTCAATCTATCGCTAACGGATCGGGGGATTACTTGTTCAATCCAGCGATTTACTCGACGGAGAGAGCGGCAACTCTTCGGAAAGTATGTGAGAGAGAATGGACTGGAAAGGACAAAAAAAATTCGAGATGGAACTCCGGAAGAGTGGATCATTGTCCAAGGATTAGCGGAAGGGACCATTTTAGCGAGAATACTCACGCAATTTTTAAGACAAATAATGACGTCAGTGGATCGATTAAGATTAGTGCTAACTATAAGAGTAAGAGTTGAAGGTTGTCTGGTGATGGACTTACGCGGTGAACAGGCGATCAAGACAGCTTTTCAAAGCACCAAGAGTATACAAGAAAGTATATCTACAGCTGCGACGGCACGGGGAATGGTTAATGGCAAACTGTGGGAAATGTTGTCCAAAGTGAAGTCCATCAGTTATAATCAGTCGGAACATTCGCTGCATATATACTTTTTAACACGAGAAATAGCGAAGAGGTATGCGGGGGTCACAGTCCCATACCACAAGCAAGTGCATGGTCTTCGCAATTTGCACGAGAAAGAGCCAGAAGCGGAGAAAGTCTGGGACAGAAAAATCGCTGGGAATGGAACCGGAATGGGGTTCCACCCTGAATATATCATCATTGTGCGGAATGTCACGGGTAATGTGGACATCATGAAACTGCATGGTTATCTGCAGACGATAATCCCGGCAGAATTCCGGTTCGAGGAACTGGATCAAGGAAGTCCACTATCCTCCACGTCACTTGACTGGGAGATAGTGGTGGATGCAAGCGGGTGCCCCGCGAAACTCAGGGGCATCGAAGGGGTAATGTGGTGCGGGACGGTGTTATTACTCGAACACCCGACCACCAGAAGGCGAATCCACTGCATGCAATGCGGAGGAGCAGGGCACCAAATGCGTGGATGCAAGTTGTCTACAGAACAATTAAAGAAAAACAATTGTTTAGCAGTTACTGTGGAGGAAGTTGAGATGATCTACTCACCGGATCCCATATTTGCCAACATGGAGGCATTGCGAGAGGAAGTCCGACAGAATTGTCGGCAACAGGATGAGCGTCAGGAAAAGAGACGACTCAAGGATAAGGCGACGGACTTGGAACAGAGGTCGTCGGAGGATACAGAGGCCACTCAGACGGCCTCGGAGGAGGTCGAATCCAGGCCCCAGGAAGAAGCAGAGGAGGTAAAGGAGAAATCCGAAATGCCGCCTCAAGACGGAAATGATCAGTGGATCACAGTGAAGCGGAAAACACGAGGAATTGAGAAATCAGTAAAGGATGACTCAACCGGTGGAGCGAAGGAAAACCCGGATGTGGGTGAACCGGTTAATGAACCGGTGAAAGAAGTATTTGGAACTGGGCAGGACAATAAACCCAGACCCAAAAAGAAACCGAATATAACCAAAACCCAACACGGGTCGGGTTTGTCAACCCGACAGGTTCAAAATGACACATCGAGCACTATTAAATCAGATGGGACAGCGAGACTCAACTCGGCGGCGGACCTACTGACTATTGAGAATGAAGCTAACGATGTCTTAATGACCTTGGGCCAAGGAAGGACCGATTCAGTACTTTGTATGGGAGGAGTCAGAGGCACCTAAACAGAAAGGATACACATTATGGGAAGCTTTGGTCGCAATGGGTCTACAGAAGGTGCCAACGGCGCCAACAGGCAACTGCCAGGCCTACAGCATAGTCCAAGCATTATACGATTCATCCTTGCGGGCACATCCAGAAATACTAGAAGAAGCGACAAAAAATCTTAAACAAGGATGTGCGGCGCGGGGCCTGATGGACTTCCAACTCAAGTACCCACCAGGCATTAGGAAACAAACACTGAGAAGTTTGGGGCGTGGTTATGACAGAATGACAGGACGTCAGTCGGAGGTAGAGTTCAAAAGGTACCTAGAAGAATATGGAAGTAGCCCTTCCGCGCTAGACACCACGGTAAGCTGTAAAATGTGGGGCAGTAACGACACATTGGGGTGTATAGGAACCATGCTTCAGAGGCACATATTTGTTCTCAATGACGATGGAAGGGGAAGATCACTTGGAGCAATTCACTACGCTCCAGAAAAAAAGGATGGCTCAGCGTAAAAAGTATGCAACATGTGGCGAATATCCGATGAACATCGGGCAGTGCATCACAGCAGTTAAAGCCTTAAAGCATGAGGCAATTCGCGGCAAAGGTAAAATGCCGTTAGTTATACACTTTAAAGCAGCGCATTATCATGCATATACGCATGGGTGGAGGGCAAAGGCAGGTGCCAAACATGCGGAACAGCCAGACGGGAGGTACGAGGATACAGATATGGCAGATCCAACTGAAAGACAGCTGGTTCAGCGGCAGGAAGACGTGGAGGGAGAAATAAGGTCTCAAGCGCCTCAATTCTTTTATTCTCAAATTGAGCAGCTTCTAACGACAGGGCAGACAGGTACTGAAGATATTTTGCATTTCCTCATCGATACTGTTACGTACCTTCCAGCAGACAATCAAGAGGAGCTGTTACAGGTTAATATGCGGGATCCGCGCATCAGGAAGTTTTTTGCAGAAACCTATGAAGTCAGAGAGGAAGTGTTAGCGAAGTGGCATCAGATTACGCAAGCGACATACGCAATGGAGAACTTTCCAATTGGTCCCATTACGGCAGGACGTTCGCACCAACCGGATGAAATCATGCAGTTGGAAGCAGCAGAACCCAGCCCAGAGCCTTCAATTCAAGATGCTGAGGCGATGCGTTTGCGAACAAAACGAGCTGTCGCTGAAACCTATAGCAGGGTCAAGATGCCTCACCGAAACAAGCAGAACCAGTGAGGAGAGAACTGTTTGATGAGTTACATGTGACATCTCCCGAGACACCGGAGAGTGGAGAAGAGGAACCAGAGTGGGCACGCGTCTGGAACACAATGGAAGTGGTATGGAACCATCAACAAGGGACCGCATTTCCCCATGCCGAAGCAGAAGAGAGGGTGTGGCGATTAGCGGCTGCGAAGGAAGGATTGGCCATTATCCAATTATTGGAGTGTTTCAGCCATCCCCACCGCATCATCGAAGGTATGAGTAGTGAAGTCATGCATATACTGACGCGTAAATGGTGGACAGAATGTTGGGAAACCCTTAGCGCAAACCTCCAAGGTAACAATTATACACAGGAATTCAACGTGAGAATACAGGACTGGAACAAACGAGTTAATGCGGTAACGAATGTGCAGCAGCAAGAAGCAGTACGAGACGACTGGAATTTTATTAGGGCCAACAAGTATGGTTGTAAGTATTTGTGGAACTTATGTGCACCACATAACAAAAAGATCTTCGCATACATGGCAATGTGTGCGAACACATACCACACACAAATTGCGGCGGCACTAGGAGAAGAGGCAATGCCAAACGACGACATCACTTTGAAGCTGGACAGACTTGAGCGTGCGCAGAAGTCTATAACGAGAATAAGGGCATTCACGAAGCGGCTAGAGGAAGAAGACGCATCAGTTTGGCAGGACATAGCAGCATACTTCGCAAAGGCACTAACATATGTGTCTACGTCAACAGGAAAGCAACAGCAGGGGGAGGACGCAGGGGGAATGTCGTGTTCGGATCCCCTGATCCTCTACTAAGGGCAACGAGATGTTGGAAGCTTATCACCAAGAAGTGCAGAGGCTAGTTAACGCTATGGATGCGTATAGCCGGCGAACGATCACGGATACAGCAATTAATAGAGAAGATGAGGAAATGAAGAAACCTGCATCAACAGCCGCGAACACAATTAGTATTACGACGCAGAATGCTCGGGGATTTAAGGCTCAATCTAGACACGAGTGGCTGCAAGCATGGAGAAATAAATCGGTAGCAAGAAGGGCGGATTGCACACTCATCCAGGAAATGCACATAACGACAGTGGAAGAGGCAGAGGAGGTGACTCGTTTATGGGAGCGCATG
Source organism: Sclerospora graminicola (assembly GCA_001887855.2). NCBI lineage: Eukaryota > Oomycota > Peronosporomycetes > Peronosporales > Peronosporaceae > Sclerospora > Sclerospora graminicola. The sequence goes on along the minus strand of MIQA02012425.1, from coordinate 5,049 downwards.
TGGAACTACAATTACCAAGATACGAGGTTGGCGTATTGGAGTATCTCTGCGACCAAGGCTGGTGGAGTGGGGATTCTGTTAACGCCTGAGCACGGGAAGAGAGCGCGTCCCTGGAATCCAAGCAAGTGGAATGAGCGAGTGATAGCAGTGGAGCTGGAACACTGGAAGATTATCAACATCTATGCACCTGCGGATACTAATACTAACCGTTCTCAGTTTTATCGAGGTTTAGGTTTATGGTGCGTGTCAGCAGGGGACGACGTCATATTAGCTGGTGACTTCAATTGCGTAGAAGCGCCTCAATTAGACCGATTAGCACCAGGCAAGGAAGTCAAGACTGAATGCGAGGAACTTTCACGATTAATTGCGGCACGCGGATGGTATGACGCGGCGTTAGCCCAGCAATCCGCATGGGATGTGGATAGACTAACGGAAAGTTTGGAGTTCACCTTTTGGCGAGGAGATGCAGCTAGTAGGCTGGATAGGATATACATTCCTATTCAAAGGTATGATTGGGTGGATCGCTTGGACACGCGTACGCCGGAAGTGGCCTCGGATCACGAGGAGGTATCGGTAGTACTTCGAGAACCTCAGAGAAGGCAACAAGAGAAGCCCCGCCAAAAGTTTCGATTAAAGTATCCAGTTGCGGGAGCCAATCGTAGAAGGGTTGTCGAGGAGGTTTCGGCGGAAGTCCGAAATAGACGGGGAGATATATTTCAGACACAAGTGGATTGGGATAAACAAGTACAGCTTTGGACAGCAGCATTAATGCGAGTGCGGAAACGGGTGCGCCAGAGACGAAAAAGGAAGGTGGTACAACTATCTCAGTCTCTATTTGGAATGGGTACCTCGAGAACCCAAATATTGGGTATAGCAGCAAACGAAGCATTGAAGGAGAACAAGGCGTACAGCTGTATGGGAGAGTAACCAACACGTCACAGCAATCAAGGTGCCTGGAACACAAGTGCACGGGTTGACTGAGATGAGCATCCCAGATAAATTTGCGTTGACATGGAAGGAAGTGCTCAGTTGCAGGCATAGTCAAGTGGAACTGGACACGATGGAACAGTGTCTGGACAGATTTGTCACGTTTCCGAGCGACAGAAAGGTGACGGTAAGTGATAACGAAGCACTAATGGAACCGATCGATGAAGAAGATATCAAGCATGCTTTAAGGACTTTAGAGAGGAGGAAGGCGGGTGGACCAGATGGGCTCAACAACGACTTCTACAAAGACTTTGCAGACGAGGTTATAAGTGACTTATGCATGGTAAGTAATGCAATCCTTCAAGGAGAGGATCCACCACAGACGTTTTTAGAGGCGGTCATAATACCACTTCGAAAAAAGGGTGACTCAGATAACGCGATGGACTACAGACCGATATCATTACTGCAGTCAAGTTACAAGATTTTCGCCAAGGTGTTGGCAGCGAGACAAAGATTTCTAGGGAGGCTAATTGGTGACACACAGCAAGGGTTTGTGCATGGCCGGCGAATGGATAGAGCTGTTGTGCTGATGCTGGATATGCTAGAACATTACAGTCACTGTCCAAGATCGAAGAGAGCTGAAAATAGTGGAGGAGTTTTGATGATTGACTTTGCCGAGGCATATGACACTATTGATTTCCTCATGATGGTGCTAAAGAAGTTTTTCACAACGCTTTATTGATGTCATGAACAAGATCCACAAAGGAACGTCGGCTAGATTTCTAGTTAATGGAGAACTTTCAGAAGCGATACCAGTGGTATCGGGCATCCGGCAAGGATGTCCTCTAGCGCCATTGTTATTTATTCTCGCGGTGGAGCCATTGGGACTAGCTATCACGCAAGATACGGAACTGGAAGGCATTACGATTGGCAACTCTACATTGAAGTGGGAACAACGGTTCTCAGCATTCGTTGACGATTCAACGATTTTTTTTCGAGAAGGAAAGCATATGAAGAGAGCCCTAGACATTGTTGAAAGGCTCGGACATATGTCTGGTTTACGGATGCAGCCGGCAAAGAGCCAAGTCATATTGATGGAAACGGAAGTGTACCCAGTAGAATGGTACACGGTACCGGTAGTGCAACCTGGAGAATCGGTAAGATACCTCGGATATCAAATAGGGAATTCTTCACTCAAGGCCAAAAACTGGGCGGGTAGAATAAGAGCGATACAGCGTCGACTCCTCACAGCGACGAAATGTGGCACGTCTGTAGATGAAAGGGTGACACTTTTCAACGCGATCGCGATTCCTGTTATCCTCTTCACGGCGAAAGCATACTTACCATCCGAAGAAACCCAACGGTAACTGGTCGCACTACAAAAGAGGTTCATTTGGAGTAAAATGACGGACACAGAGGGAGGGCGTCACAAAATTTCACCACTGTTACTATTTACTCCCAAGAAAGCCGGTGGACTGGGTCTCATCTCCATACCAGCAGCATTACATACATTGGTGGTGAAGGAAGCCACGATGTGGATGTTGGAGGCAATTGATCGATACAATACGGCCTGGAGAAACTGGACGCAGCTGTATACATGTAGAAATTCTAACTTATGGTTTTCTATTATGATACAGGCCAGCAGGAGCGCAGAATGGAAAGGGGAAGCGCTGCAGCGATGATTATAGGATCTATCTCGGACACGTTGGGACCATCGGTAGAAGAGAGACAAGATCTGTTGAAGTACGTCTCGGCGCATCTTCCCAAACTACGGGATAATTGTGAAACACAAACACTGGAACTGGCGATCGGAGTGCACACCAACGATGAGGTTTGTGTCACAGCAGACTTACGCAAGATACCTTGGCATGGACTAGGAAGTGGACACTTAGTGCGATTTTGGGGAACGTACACATGGTTTGCGAATCCATGGATACGGGATCTAGCGGCGTGTTTTATTTCTTGGAAGGAGTTTGACCGATGTATCCAAGGAACGATTGGTGAACTTTGCATCAAGAAGGTGTCAGACAATATGTTTTCGTGGACAGCGCAGTTCAAGTCGAAGAAAGGACACACAAGGGCGAAGGTAGGACGCTGGCTCCTGACAATAATCCTCTGCTCTCCATGCGTGGAGATTGGACAATGCTTGGGAGATCCAGGACCACTTCGTTTACTCTGGACGCTTAAGCAATGGCTCTCAATGGATTGGAAGGTAGAAGGAGCGCGGACGATAATCGGAGTAGATGATAAGACTGGTAATCATTGCAGGTTACGGCAAAGGCAAGATGGTTTGTACTGGGATTGCGTGAAGCTGGTGTCACCGGATCAGAAGCCAGGATTTTCGAAGGAGAAGGAGTGGCCGCATGGATTAGTATTTGAAGCGCACCCGGCCATTCATGGAATCGCATGGGAAACGAATGCCGACGTTCGCCCTAGCTCCATCAAACATTGGTTGCGGAGGACTTTTCGAGGACTGTATTACAAGATCATCGCCAAGCCATTACACAGAGTTGAAGCGCGATGGCAAGATAAAAGGGAGCGGGATACGTGGAATGGTTTTGTTCAAGATCAGACAACAAGAGATGTATGGAAGCATGACCACATGCTGTCGGACTATCAACGATGGAGTCTTTATCGAATGGCTACGTTCCAGCTTAATTGTTTTTACGATGGATATTCATCACAAGGCGGGTGCGCAATGGACGATCATTGCTCAGCACCTGGGAAAGGGGTCACACATATAGTGTGGGGGTGTACGCGTGCACAGAAATTATGGGCACGCGTTTTAAGTTTTTGGAACGGATGGTGGGTCGATGCAACGGATTTGGATCCATACAAGTGGTATTTTGTAACCAGGCAGGCACCACCGATTTCACGGACAATTATGCAGAGGCTAACGATCAGATGTGGTCGCCAAGCCCAAGCGTGCAGCAAGGAAATGGCTAGATTGTGGTGGGCGATGTGTTCGATAGGAACGACTTGGCTATGGCAACTACGTAATGGATTTTTTTTCAAGGAATACGAAGGACAGAGCATGAGCATATAGGTTATCTTTGGAAGAAAACCTTGGAGCAAGTGCAAGCGGTTATAGCGTTCGAAAAGAAATATGCCAGTTCGAGGTTACGTGGAATACGTTTGCAGATATGTCTCGAAAGCATCCAAGGTGAGATGCAAGATCGACCGAATGATCGTCGGAATTTTTTACTCTCGTTTCATCGAGATGAGTATCGATCAGAGGAAGGTTTACACAGAGTACTTAGGAATTTTATTGTAGCTAATAGTTAATCTTTACTAAATAGACTACGTTTACAAGACTTCCGAGTGTCCTAAGCTCCGGTTCATAAGCACGACAGAATGTATTGGTGTCTAAGATGAGAACTTATCTTTGGGTTACCTGTGTTGGAATTCAACGCAATGGAGCAAGCGCTCTGTTATTGAGTAAATGTAGTGTATCATATTTCAAGTATGACTTGTAGTGACGACCTGATCAGCACGCAAATAGTTTCGTAGATAACACAATATGTAAACTGAGATGATTGTCATGCCGCGGATTACCGTGATCTTAAGACACGATAATATTTGACGTCGAAGATTAGGAATGGAAAAACTTGGGTACTGCCTTGAGTGTCAGCGCTTACCATTTGACACATCCATGATCGCAACTGTCTTCAAAGTATGGAGTTTTGTACTCCCATGTGCACGCAATATGATGAAGGCTCCGATATTTTCAGCTTGTGTCGTGGCACGACTATGCACGTACCTAGTAACCAAGTTTCCGTGTCACTTTTGACTCACTCGAAGATGGACGAAATTCATCCGAGGCAAAAAATGAAACCGAGAACCGCGATCATTCAGCGCAGTAAGATAATTATCAAGAGATACAAGAAAACAAACATCAAAAACATATAGAAAATACATCAGAAGTGATTGAAGACCAAGCTGACCAGCACATGACGGCAACAGTTAATCTGGTGAACATAAAAGAAGGAGAAAGACAAGGCTGGTACAGGGACAAGAGTGTGGCATCCTATGGTACAACGTAGGTCTATGTGCATGGACCAGTTAATTATGGGGATCTCCCGTTAATGGTGGATAGTGGGGCCAGCATATCATTGCTGCATG